>VSMD01015907.1:0-80949 GCA_008750895.1 Mirza zaza
ATTTTAACAGGTGGTGGGCAGGCAGGTGAGGGGAGGAGGAAAGGGGTGTGTGCTTCCATAACGTGTGTGATGTACACCACCAGGGGATTGGACATATCGGGGGGAGGGAGGGGGCAGGGGCAATATTTGTAACCCTAACAATATTTGTACTTCCATAATATGATGAAATAAAATAAAAAAAAAAAAAAACAAAAAAAAAAAATAAAAAATGTATGTGGAAATAAAATGTTGAAGACTATTACATTTAAGCCAAGCAAGCATAGAAATACAATGGAGTTTTAATTATTTATAGTACCTTGATGAAAACAAACATAACAGATACAAAATATGGACAAACATTTTTCTATTGACATCCATGGAAATTTTATTAATCCATAAAAATATGACAACACAACTATTCAATTTAGTTTATATAAAAAATTGAAAAGCAATATTGAAAATTAAGAAAAATTCATTAGCATTTAAAATACATATGGGTTGTTTAAATAATAAACACTTTTATTTGAGAGATATCAAATACTGGTAGGTGGTTAAAAACATATTGTTCATTCAATCACCTAATCAACAAATGTGATTATTAAGCCAATAGATAAATAATATCAAATGAAATAATTTTCCACATATGTTTATTTAGATGAAGAACACTTAAACTACTTACTGTATTTTAACATTCCTAAGATAATGTGCTATCCAATTTAATACATACCAAAATAATTTGTAAAATTTTAACATTAATATCCCAATGACATTAATAATAATCGTAATGATAATATATTTTATAACACGATAGGGATTAAATGCACAAGATATTTAAAGGATGATTTTAGAGACTATGAAATATGAACGTAGTAACTAGTTCTGAACCATTCTTGTCATTGGCATAAAAATCACCAGCAAAGATGCGAATTAGCTTGTAACATGCTGTTAAATTATCAGATGTATTTGAATCGGACTGAGACAAGAATCTTTTATTTTGAGCCTGTGTTTTCAACAAAGTTCTATATTTTCTGCCAGTTCTAGATACCTTTCCAGAAATAATGACACTTTTGTGTCTTTCATGAACTAGAGACTACTTTAAAACATATGCTGAATATCCACTCAGGGAATATAGTCAAACAATTGAGTTTGGAGTGGGATTATTCAAGCTAGCCCTTCACACTGCCCTCTGTACACACATTATACTCTGCTCAGACTCTGCAGACCTCCTTTATTGTGTGCAAAGAAAATATAGTAAATTATTTCTTCCATCTAAATTTTGAAAAATAATAATAATACCAAGAATATGAATTAGGTTGGGCGGGCATAAGTCCATAGGACAACTATCTATAGAAGGAGAAGGTGTGTATCCTTCCTTAACTATTTCTTTAAGAGCTTGAACTTCTCACTGAACATCTATTTCTTAGGTTTTTTTAAACCTTAGCTAGTCCAGCAGGTTATTAACCTTAATATCCAAGTCAACAATTCTAATTTTTTGTATTCTTATAATTTTCCGCAATGTTGACATTATAGGTCTTTCACCCGCAGTTCTGAAATCCAGAAAGCTCTGAAAACTACAATATCTTTTATGACTCATTTGGAAGCCAAAACTGACTTGAACTGACATGAATTGTATAGTCTTTATTTATTGCACTTAATGTGAATATTCATTTGTTTTGCTTCAGTATTATGAGGTGGTATCCCAGAACCTGTTAATGAATGCTACAAATATACCATTTATGCATTCTAATAACTTATAAAGTCTGAAAAATTCTATATTGCATACACATATGGTCTTAAGAATTCGGATAGTTTATGGAACTGTTTTGATTGTTCCCTAACTTTTTATCTCCATAATTGCTTACACTAACAATCTATTATCCTATATTTCTCTCTTCTCTTTACAGAAGTTTCCCCTTATCCCTGGGAGGAGGTACATTCTAAGATTCTCAGTAGATGTACAAAACCATGTCCTGGGCAGGACAAACAGTGAGAGATTTCATTATGAATAGCACACAATTTAAAATTTATGAATTATTTCTTTCTGGAATTTTCCATTTAATATTTTTATTTAATGGTTGAACACAAGTAACTGAAATCCCAGAAAGTGAAATCATGTATAATGGGGGACAGTTATACTCTTTATCTGTTTCTTCTAGTGACATCCTTGCTAGTATCAGCTCTGCTTCTTGGTGACTGTCCCACTTCCCCTATATGTGTTAGCTATTGCCACAACCTACCACAAAATTCAGGGATTTAAGGCAGTAATCATGTATTATCATTCATCCATCTGCAAGTTGACTAGGTGCTCAGAGGCCTTTGATTGATCTCTGGTTCTCATTGCAGCTCTGCAGGAAGCTAAAGTGGCAGATTCCAGCTGCACAAGATGTGTTACAAAACCACAAAGGGGTTTCCATCTAGGTCCAGTTACTCCCCACACAGAGAGCCAATTATCGAGATAATGAAGATTGCCCCAAGGAAGAAAGGAATTTTTAATATGAAAGATATCTGTGGAAAAAACAGGGAATCAGCCTCAAATCCATCTCCTTGATTAACAGAGAGTTCAGGTTTTTTATAGAGGGGCTACAGGCATTGGAGCAGGTTGTGTTGAAATTAACACGGGGCTATGTGCATTGGGGCAGGTAATGGAGGATGGTGAGTCTTGGTTTCAGGAAGCCTGTGGGGATGGGGGACTTTATTATCTCAATTCCTTTGTCTTGCAGAAATTCTGCATTTCCAGGGAAACAACTCAAAAAAGTCAAATAATTAGTTAAAAGTTACAGAGTTTTGATTATCAATCCCCACTAGCCTCAGAATCTGAAACATGAAAGGGAGAGGATTATAGTAAACACATAGAGGTCAATGAAATTTTTTTTTTTAGAGCCAGTAACAGATGGGGCAATTCAGTTCCCAAGTCCCTTATCTCCCTCCCGGAACCAGCAGGTTAGGGAAGCCATGCTCTTTTCATGGTGATGCTGAAGTGCAAAAGAGCAAAGATTTATTATTAAACTCCAGGAATGGAGGAAGTGGGAGGAAGGAGGAGAAGAGAGTAGAAATGATGGGAGCAAATGACTGTGTCTGATAGATTTTTAAAATATGATATTTTGGCTACTTGGTTCTCTCCCTTCTAATATTATATGTCTTTGAGCATGAAGGAGATCATAATGGCTGATATGACCACTTGTGATGGGTACAAGCACTCAAAATTAGAACATAAATAAAAACCGGAGAATAAATTACCCTATTACATTATAACCAACCCCCATTTTTAGAAATTACAAAAATGGGATTTGTACCACCTAAAATACATACTTCATGATATGACCCTTGTATGGATTACTCCCAAGTTTACACACTGGAAATGTTTTTTACATTAAAATCTTTCCAAGAGGAAAACAAGTATTGATTGTGTTCTGAGAGTCAACTTTGTATATGATACAGAAATTTGATGTAAGAACACAGTTATTGAACATATGAAAAGTATTCTATTATCAATGTCTCATTCAAAGTTTCCGCTATTTTTGAAGTGTTTAGATATTTTAGTTACATTCATACTACTTAACAATTAGCAATTTTTCAGAACCCAGTGGAATTCAATCTTTGATTTGGAAGTGCCAAGTAATATAAAATTTTCATTATAACTACTCAGAAACGGCAAATTACACAGTTATTTAGCAAGGAAAAAGTTGGCATAGGTTTCAAGAGATAGAAGAGTTGCTCTTTCAGGTTTTAAAAAAGAAACTTTTTGTTTCCTTTTTCTGGATTTAAAAACTGTATTTCTCTGAGCACAATTCCCTAAACCTCCAGCTTGGGGCATTTGTTAAAAGTACAGATGCCCATGCCCAGTCTCTTCTCAAGCCTACCGTTGAGGGAATTCTAATTGTGTGACCTGAGATTTTTCACTTTCATGAACACTCTAGCAACTCTTAATTACATTTGTGTTGTAGGGCTCTGGAAGCTGTATAATGCAAAGTGGTTATTCTTAATGCTGTATATTTGCTGGCTGAAATACGTCATTGATGTTTCAAAATAAAACAAATGCTGATTAAATCAAGGAAAGAATGCATGATTATTTATATGCATGAAAATTACCTTTCTACAAATATATTTATAATTGTAATAGGAACAAAATATAATGAGAATTAATTAATCAATCTACCATCATAACACAATACAGCTGTGTCTACAGAAGTTGTCAGTCATTCAGAAGTAATTTTGTTCTGAGGGACATCATCTAGTACCATTTTGGCAAAAATACAAAGACGCTAAGGACTATGTAATGAAAAAATACTTTCTATCTTTAGATTCTTGTAATTTATAGATAAACCACCTCATACAAAAAGAACAAAAACTCCCTGACTTTCATTAATGAAATTGGCACCTCTGATAGTTTTCTTTAAATGCAAAAGTATTCATTCAAGGAGGTAACAGGCATTCAACTCTCGAATTCATAACAGTGGGTAAGATTCAAAATGTAGTAAGATAATAGTGCTAATACTCTTTTCATTTAGTAAATATAGATTAGCCATTTCCACAACAGTGGCATGATGACTAAGAACAATTTGTGTAAAGAAAATCTTAAGAAAATGGATTTAACCCACAGAATAGCCTTAGGGGTAACTATAAATGATAGTTTCTGCTGTGCAGTTAATTACAGTGAGCCATGGTCATGAGTTCTTTATTTTCACCATCTTTTCAGAGGAAATTCAAGGAGTAATCTTTTTCCTCATAATATCCCTTCTCATTTTATTTCACACTGTCAGCTCTGGTCTTGGTGGACTGTTGTCCTGGTTCTTTGGTTGCTTGCTTGGAAAATTCACAAGCAGGGCCAGTGTGATGGAGTGACCACAGATGGGAGGCAATTCCACACAAACAGCTTTTATTGCAGAAAAGAAGGGAGCTATACAAAGCTAGAGTATGTTCCAGAGAGAAATGGGTCAGTCTCCACTAGTAGAGAAAGAGGTTAAGGACTCCTAGGTAGTTCCCTTTCATTGCCCTGGTCTGGGGGAGGGACTACAGGAGGTGTGGGATGTTACCAGGTGATTGATATGCAGGACTGTCAAGTGTTTTCCATTTTCCTGCAGTCCTTTCTCCTGATTCTCTGCCCCTAGGAACTGACCTCCTGCTTTTCTCTGCCATCTGCAGATTTGGTCCCTGTCTAACTAACAATACTTCAAATAGCAAAAATTGCTCTTACAAAACATTTAAGAAATGTCAGATGTGATATTAAAAAGTTTCATTATTCATATTCTTTTTTAGTTTGCCAATGCTTTCATACACATATACATTATATGTGTGTGTTTGAATCATTTTCTATTGGAAAGATCATTTCTTAAAAATCAGTATATCCATCTTAATCATGGCCAAAAAAACGTATATAAAATTAAGGAGTCTAGTATCTGATACTGTAATCTCAGCCACGTGCCTTTCCTTTACTCATGTTCCTCTCCAAAGCATGAATCTGCTGAGATTTTGGAACAGAATGTGATTGCTGGTGAAATAGGGAAACCAAGGCAATAAAACTCAGAGAATGTGTTTAAAGTTACAGCACACCTCTGACCCTTTGTAAAAGACTCAATGACCTGGAAATTTGGTTTTACTTATATTTTGCTCATTCTACAGATTCTATAGAAGCTAAAAATGAGAAATAGTGAGGAAATATAACTAAAAACATTTATTGATTTTCCAAATATCTTCGTAATTTTTCAAATGTCTTCTTTTTGTATTTTAATTTTTGAAAAAACTGATCAGTTTTCACGATAGTATTTTTATATGTCTTCTAAGGTGTAAAGCACTGAATGTTGCCCTGAAATTTAGCATTCTAGAGATTTTGCCACTACCTTGTATGACAGTGAGATATGATGTGATAAAAGTGACTAATTTGAAACAGATGCAACCTAAAATACACATCTTCATAAATGCAAAGTGATTAAAGAAAAGATACCTGTTGTCAAGAGTGTGTAATTTTTTCTAGTTTTGCTGTATACATTGGAATGTGGTGATAGAGGTGAGTCTTTTCACTGTGAATAACAGCTTGAAGAAAAATCTTAAGGAAGGCCCAAGTTGTTTCTTTAGAATATAGATAGTCAATTATAGACCAGAAAAGATGATGTTAACAACTTTGCAAAATTTCTTATGTCTTAAATTTTATCATGTCAATTACTTTTTTTTATTTGCTGCCTTTCCATAAAGATCAACAGAAATGCTCTAAGCTAAGTCGATCTGGAGGATTGTTTCCTTTAACAGCAGCAAAGAGCAGCTGGAAGCCTTGAGACTAAAAGAACACCTAGAATTGAGCAACAACAGCTATCAAGGGGAGGTGGTAAATGACTGAGGCCTAGAGGCCCGCTGCAGAGACAAAGTGAATCCTCTGGCAGCAGCTTGAGGCCAAGACAGGATCTGGTCCTGAAGAGCAGAAAGTGTTCTTTGTATAGTCTTTGCCATTTCCAACAGCTACATCTTACAATTTTACAAGGTCTCAAATCCTTCCTCTCCCTGTCTGGCAAGCAGATGATTGAGAAGAGTGTTATAGTATAAAAACCCATAAAGGAAAGAAAAAGGGGAAGGAAGGAAAAAAAGGAAGGAAGGAAGGAAGGAAGGAAGGAAGGAAGGAAGGAAGGAAGGAAGGAAGGAAGGAAGGAAGGAAGGAAGGAAGGAAGGAAGGAAGGAAGGAAAGGAGGGGAAAAGAAGAGAAGAGAAAAAGAAAAGAAGGAAAACTAATGTCATAAATAGTCATACTGTCCTATGAAATGGCAGTGTGTTGAGACTCGCAATTTGCAAACTCCTTGCTCTGAGGGTTAGCTATTTCAATTTTTGTAACTTAATCTTCTCATTTTAAGTGAGGAAGACTAGATTATCTCTACCATTTTTTGAATTCGTACATTCTCTACCATCCTCCAATTCTAATGATAACGCTGCCCCTACCTAGCTATGTAGCCTTAAAATATTAACAGACTTTAGATGTTAGTTAGTTTCATCCTCTGTAATGATGGGTGAAAGTAATAGTAAGCCTGGCAGATCAGCAGAATCACCTGAGATCCTAGTTAGAAATGTGGATCCTTTGACTCTATACTACATCTGAATCAGTATTCTGAGAATCAAGGAAGCTGGGGACTTGATATTTGTCTTTGGATACAAATTAAAGCCCTCAAAAGCTACCTTGGAATCCTGTTGGAGGGAATGCCTATGTTAAAATGTGTTTATAGTATTCATGTCAGATCTGCTCAATCTCGATCTTTTGAAGTGATACCCAAGGTCTATATTTAAGAAGTGCTTCATTACTTTAATAAGTAATATCAAGAGGATGATGGGAATGAAAACCACTGGGATAGATGTTCTCATTATAATCATGTCAAAAGATAATTTCCAAAGTCCTTCATGATCTGACATTTTGGACTGGAATTGGTCTTTATTAAAGGTCAAGCTCTCAGAAATGAACTGGTATTTTCTATGTTTGGACTGGAGTAACACCAGATAATTATAATTTGACCCTTTTTCCTTACCTGTGGTTATAGTAGAGAGACTTAAAAACCAAAAAAAAAACAAAAAAAGAAGTCTAAAATTGTATGGGGCCAAGTAGGTGGTCTTACTGCTATTCCAAATGTTTCTGATTCTCTTTTGGGAATGTGGTAGGATTGCACTTTCTACCTTCTTGAAACTATATAGGATCACATGATTTGCTTTAGAACAAGACATGTAATAGGAAGTTGCATGTATGTTTTTTCTGGGCTAAGCAAATAGGAGTCAGTATTCTTTGTAATTTTACAATGGTGACCAAGCCATTGTTAATACTTGCTGTTGTCATTATAAAAAAGAATGACTCTGTGCTTCCTTAGAGCGGGGACTCTTTTTATGCAATTTCAGAATTCTTGCACCTCAGATCTCTAGTACAGTGCCCAGCAACTCCTCAGTGAATTTCACCAACATGCACATATGACTTTGGGCAAATTTAGCTATATGAAGCAAAAAATACACAAACATAGTCAAAAAAATAAAATACAGTCATATGCCACGTAACAGTTTTTTGGTCAACCATGGATCATATGTATGACTGTGGTCACATAAAATTATAATGAAACTGAAAAATTCCTATCATCTAGTGATGTGGTAGCCACTGCAACATTGTAATGCAATTACTTTTTTTTATATAAATTTAGTGTAGCCTAAGTATACAATGTTTATAAAGTCTACAGTAGTATACAGTATTGTCCTAGACCTTAACATTCACTAATCATTCACTCACTGACTCACCCAGAGCAACTTCTGGTCCTGCAATCTCCATTCATGATAACTGCCCTATAAAGAGGTAACATTTTAAATCTTTTATACTTTACTTTTACTGTATTTTTTCTATGTTTAGATGCACAAATACTTACCATGTGTTACAATTCCCTCCAATACTCAATATGGTAGCATGCTGTGCAGGTTTGTAGCCTAGACTATTATTCCATATAGCCTAGGTGGATAGTAGTCTGTACCATCTAATTTTTTATGAATATACTCTATTATGTTCACACAATGACAAAATCACCTTACAAGGCATTTCTCAGAATATATCTCTGTTGTGAAGTGATGCATGACTGTATTTATATGATGCCACCAACTCTACCTACCTTTGTCCTCAATGAGAAATTTCTTAGAGGGAGTATGAGATAAAATACAAAAATTTTCTCTTCTCTTGGTTATTTCATTATGTATTCATTCCATGAATATTTATTGAGTGCTATATATTCCAGCTACTTGAGATCGTTGCTGAACCAAATAAAAATTCCATGCTGTAGAGAGTTTATGGTTCTATTGGAAGGAGACACACAATAACCAGTAAACCTAATAAATAAATTAATTATGTAGCTTGTTAAAATTGACAAGTATGACTGAAAATGGAAAAAGTAGAGCAGAATGAGGGAATATTTTAGTCTCATGATGGTGTAGTTAGAGAGGAAGTTACAGGACTAAATTAAGTAGTGTAGGTAGATTCCTTTGAGAAAGTCAGATCTGAGAAAAGAGCTGAAAAAGATGAGGAAATTAGCTAAACACATATTTTTGTAAATAGTATTCCAAGCAGAATGGATATCTAGAACAAATGCCCTAAGATTTTTCTCTTGCATTTGTGATCAGTAGGCTAGTAGAGATAAGGACAGAGAATTAACAGGGGTCGATGGCTATTGGAAGGACTATGTTCCTATTTCTGGTTGAAAAAGGAATATATTGTAAGTTTTTGAGCAGAAAAAATAAATGATCTGACTTAAATATTTAAAAATATGATGGCAAATTTCAAAATAAAACAGACTAAATAGGATAGAAGGAAGGGGAACATTTAGCATGCAATACTGACAGATGACTGTGGAGGCTTTGATGAGGGAAGCAACCGGAAAAAAAAGGGTTAGGCACAAATCACTTCATCTCTTTTATTTATCGGAAGAAAAAAATGAGAAAAAATGAGAAATGTAGACATTTAAAAATTTAGCAAAAATTAAAATCTAGCCTTACCAAACATTGGACATTCAGCCATAGGGACTATCATTACTGTTAGAGGGAACTACAAATTCATTCAACAACTTAAGAACAAATTTTGCATAATTTGTGAAATTGAAGCTTTACATATTATAATTATAAGCTTTCCATATAATATATGTGTGAGTGCATTCCCAATGAAACTTTTGTACATACATACATGAGGACCTAGATAATATTTTCCAATACAGCTTGTTATAGCAAAATATAAAAACTCTTCTAGAAGTCCATAGACAGAAAAAAAAAAACCCACTTATAATTGTTTTAAAATAGGAACTTATAGAACTATGAGAAAAAGATATTTGTCATGGGAGAAGACAGAGTTAGCAAAGGCTTACTAGAAAGCTTTTACAAAGCTAGAAAAATATAGGCATGTCTTGGAAACAAACTACTTCAGCTAGAATGAAAGATTTCTAAAGGATATATGTGGTATAGATTAAACATCCTTAGCCTGAAAATCCAAAATCTGAAATAATTCAAACCCGAAACCATTTAAGTGCCAACATGAAGCCAAAAGTTAAAAATTCCACACCTGACAAAGTGACAGGTCACAGTCAAAACATGTGACAGGTCAAAGTCAAAACACAATCAAAACTTTGTTTCATGCAAAAATTACTAAAAACATGGTATAAAATTAACTTCAGGCCATATGCATAAGATATAGGTGAAATATAAATGAATTTCATGTTTAAACATG
Source organism: Mirza zaza (assembly GCA_008750895.1). Taxonomy (NCBI): domain Eukaryota; kingdom Metazoa; phylum Chordata; class Mammalia; order Primates; family Cheirogaleidae; genus Mirza; species Mirza zaza. The sequence goes on from VSMD01015907.1 coordinate 10,187, forward strand.
GATCCTATCCCATAAGGATATTTCGTTATGTATATGCAAACATTCCAATATCTGAAAAATTCTGAAATCCAAAACATTTCTTGATACCAAGCATTTCTGATAAAAGATACTCAATTTGTATTTCTAAAAAGGCTGGTTAACATCAAATCATGGAAGACTTTGCATAACATGGCAAGAAATATACACTTTAGTCTGTGAACAGTGGATAATAAAAGTAGTAATTAAAAAAACCCCAAATCACAGACAATAAGAAAACATGTATATTCACAACTTAAAGCAGACAGTGATAACAAGTATTAGTGAACAACTATGTTTGCAATGTAGAGCATAAATACCATAAAACCCAAGAAAGAGATTTGTATTCAGTAACAACTAAGTTTTATTGCAAGTTTTATGTCATAATCTACAATGTAGAAGAAACAAAAACAATAAGGAGTATGTGGCCAATGTGGTTGCTGAGCAGATAAGCTTTCAGGGAGTAATGACTAAAATCTTGGGGCTGCTAATCATGTGATTAGCACACTATTCCTGGTACAGTGGGCTTGTGCCTATGGCTTGATCATCCCCTGCTTACTGAGAAACAAAGACTCTCAAATAAAAGACATCTGCGGAAATCACAAATACCTTGTTTACCAAACCCAGTAATGGGAAAAGCCTGCTGTAGCTCAGCTGTTATTGCTCTATCATAATTAGAAAATAATATCTGATTTCATGGGAAATCAAGAAAACAAGGGCAGCATGAAACATCAAAACGGAAAGCCTCAATAAAAAGTGATTTCAAGCATAATTGTTCTAGCCTTTTCTCTTTTATTCAAATCAATAACAAAAGGGTCCTAATCAGGTAGGTGGATACTGTTTTTATATTCTTAGGAACAAAGTAGTTTGGATCTAAATGAAACTATTATGCCAACACTAAGCTTCACCAAAAACAATATTAAACATTGAGAAACATCTGCTAAGATATTCCCAATACATTTTAAAATATTTTCTTTGACATTTGGCCAAATATGTCTTTCTTTCATTTGCTATTTTTTGCAAGCTGACTTAGAGCCAATATTTTTGTAATTAACAGATATGTTCTCATATGCTTTTCAAAGGGCTATGTTTCTCTTTAGTACAATGTAACATAAATTCAATTATATTAAACGTGATGTAAGAAGCTATAAATCACTATAATGATTATTGTTAAAAGCGATTTATTAAGTTTCTATCTGCACAGCTGATCTCTTGTGCACTGCATAAAGAAAATTAGCATAAACATTCTTTTGGCACCTGATATTTAACCAATCAAACAAAAGAAGCTCCGCTTTTTGACAAAAAAATGTATATATGAAGGTGGTGAAACTAGCCTTTATTGAACATGTGTCTTCATGCAATTAATTAAATTTAATTCTCACCATTTTTGTAATGAGTTTGGTATCACTATCCTTTTTGTCAAGATGGAAAAATCTGTAGCTTGCAAAATTGAAATAATATAGTCATTGGAGAAAATGGAGGATTCCAATCAAGATCTCTTTCACCCAAAACTTTATCATTTTACATAAATGTCAAAATATACTAATCTTGAGTTGTTTGAAGCTACTGTATCTGTGCCTCTGAGTCTTTTGGTCTGGAGTTACTAATCAATTGTTCTCTCTCACCTCTGGGACTTCTACAAAACATCTTCCTGGATTCATTCCATTCACTTTCCCAACTTAGAATGTTTGTTCCACATACGAATTCCTGGGTAAAAAGTCAAATATTTTGATTCAGTAGAGATAGAGTGAGGCAAGCAATTTCGCATGTGTAAGTATGAGCAGGTTACTCTAATTCAGATGATCTATGAATCACACCTTGGAAAATATTATTGATTCTGAAAGCCTTCTTTGATCACTCATGCCTAGCAAAGATGTCCTCCTTGTATTTTTACATATTGCTCTCTGAGTATTTATTTAAAATGCTCACCACACTATTACTGTGATTGTCCATTTACTTTGCAGGCCCCTTGATTAGATTTAAATATTCTTGAGGCAAAGATGCATGTTATTAGTCTCTCCTTACCCTGCATCCAAGTCAGTTTTTAGGATCTAATAGTTGCTGAATAAGTGTTTGTCTAAATGACTGGCAGGCTAATTGAATGATAAATGCCATTTATAAATATCATTGATAAACAATTGGCTGACCAATTGAATGAAGGTATCAGTCAATTTTATCAGCAGGTTCTTTGTTCTAAACAATAGCATCAATTATTACTGGTTGAAGCAGAAACATAAGTAAAATTATATTAGATAGCACACAGAATCACCCTGAGGCCTAGAGAAACAGAATTGAGGCTCTGCTTCTAGGGAAAAAAAAACATCAAAAAGAAAATTTTCTAATGAAAACACTGTTGCAGTTACCACTGCTACCACCTAACACTCAATGCAAAGACGTTGACTTCTCTGTAACCACCAGTATCCTACAGGGATGCTACTTCTGAGTCAAGAACTTCACATTTAACTATGGCTTTCCCTAACACTAGACACCTCTACCACCCTTGCTCTAGAAAAAGGATGGCTTAATGCAGCTCTGTGTCTGCATGTTGTTCACGTCAATCAAAGTCTCACACAGGTGTATCTGGTTGGGGGAATACAGGTTGCATGACCACATCCTAGCTGTAAGGAAGGCTGGGAATTTGAGTTATTTCTCCTCTATGTGAAATGACATGGGGCTTAACCAAATATAAGGACACTGATCAGAAAATGCTGGGCAGATGACACATTTCCACTGTATCAGTCAAGTATTTTTCTGCACCTATTATGTGCAAGACATTGAACCAGGCTTTGGGTGGGGGAGAATCCTCTTTAAGTTCAAAAACTCTAAGATTCACTTTAATCCAATAACTACAATGTTACAATGACTTTAATGCGGTTTTCCTGGTGCTGAATTTTTAGAACATCTATACATTACTGAATTGACACATTTGGATAATCATAAGGGAAAATAAATCCTCCAAAACTTTTTGATTAACTTTAGAAAATAAATTTGAGTGGCACATTGGTATATAAGGGCAAAGCTCTTTCTTGTCTCCTGATAGTATTCATAAAAGGGTGAAAATAAAAACTTGGAAAGACTGACAATAAAATTTTATTGCTAGAATGAACTTATTGGTATGGAAATGAAAGTCAGGTGAAAGTTATTTAAAATGAGGGAAAGTAGAATACCAGATCTTAACAAGGACAGGAAAATGCCTAAAACCTGACACAAAGAGCATGCAAAACATTCCCTAAGCATTTCTAGATAAAATTCAAAATTCAGCCACAATAAGGATGCACAATTTCTTACATTATATATTAGTTCAGACATACATCAATATGTTATACATTAAATTGATATAGAATATATTCCTAAATATTCATGCTGGTTGTCATAAATTCATCTAGTAAGTTTTATAGTCTGTTGCTACATTCATTATTTTTTTCTTTTTTATTGTGATAAATATATATATGAAAACTTTACCATTTAATTCATTTTTAAGGATAAAATTCAGTAGTATAGGTACATTCACATTTTTGTGCAATTATCACAACTATCCATCTCCAGAATTTTTTCATCTTCCCCAACTGATACACTATACACATTAAACACTACCCATTCCTCTCTCCTCACCAGCCCGTGGCAATCACCATCCTAGTTTCTGAATCTAGATGCCTCATATAACTGGGATCATACAATTATTGTTCTTTTATAAATGGCTTATTTCATTAGTCTTTAATGTTCATCCATGATGTGGCATGTGTTCTGAATTTAATTCTTGCCACATCCATCCATCACATTTTTCTTAGGAATCTGTGAAATATTCATAATAAAAGATATGCTTATATTCAATATGGAAAGGCATAAGTCATGCTTGACATAAATATGTCTGCTGAACTTTTGTATGTAATCACCCACCTTGTATTATTCTACCCTCAAATAATGAAAAATTGTGTATGGTTCACCTCACTTTCATGGTTCAACAATAGGACAAGTCAAGAAAATGTCTTTTCTTTGGTAGTAAAATAAATTTTCTACGTTGTTTCCCTATTTCCATTCACCTAATCCTATCTATATAGGATAGCCATGGTAATTAAAAAAAAATTAGATCATGTCATTCCTCAGCTTACAATCTAAGCAATTTTCAATGCTGTTAGAAAAAAAACTGAGCTCCTTATCTTGGTATGATCTGGCTTCTCCCACCCATCTCAAATTAACCTCTGGCAGCCTTGGATTCTCTTACTACCTTCCAGCAGCCCTTCAGGGCTCCAAATCCTCCCTTCTTGCAGACTTTGCTTTTCAGTTTCCTTGTTGTGTACACTCTTCAATTCTGTCTAAAGCCATACCCCTCTCTTTTTCCTCATAGAGAACTTGATTATTTTACATAATAGTATGTATTACAATTTCAAAATTTATACTGTGTTATTTTTTAAAAATATGTGTCTGTCACTGGAGTATAATCTCCATAAGGACAGGCACAGAGTGGTTTTGTTTCCCACCACCCAGCCAGAACTGAGGCATGACACCTGGAACATAGCAGACACTCCAATAAATATTGATTAGATGGATGCATGAATAGTGTTATGCTATGAAATTGAAGAATAATTATTCTCTAACACATATATCTAACAATGAGTGGGTAAAATCTCATATAATTACTGGGAACTCCAGCAAATCTCTCTAGAACTTATTTACTTGTGAAACCAATGGATGAGAACTCCTTGTGATCCCTACCTGAAAGATGTTTACAATTGTGGGTAATGACTTCCTTATCATACACAAAGTTGCTAACATTAGAAATCAAGGTTAGATGTTTCTATGGCTCTCTTTGATGCTTGGAATATAAAACCATGAGTTAAACAAGTAACCTAAGGATCAATGGTAGAAGAAAAAAGAAAGCAGAAAATGGAAATTCATATTTTTTGAAATCAGATAACATCAAATTTGCTTTGTTCAGGCAAATATAATGATTTTGAAGTAAGAATTGTTTCCAATCCTGATTATTCACTACTTTGTAAAATTTATTATATTAATACATGTGGGGTTGCTGCCTCTAATTTATTATTTTTTATTTTATTTATTTTATTTTATTCAGACAGAGTTTTACTCTGTCACCCAAGCTGAAGTGCAGTGGCACGATAATCATACTTCATTGTGACTTTGAATTCCTGGGACAAGCGATCCTTTTTTCTCAGCCTCGTTAGTAGCTATGACTACAGGCACACACCACCACTCTCAGCCAATTTTTAAATTTTTTGTGGAGACGAGTTCTCGATATGTTGCTCAGGCTGGTCTTAAATGCCTGGCTTCAAGTAATCTTCCTGCGTAGGCCTCCAAATCACTGGAATTACAGGTATGAACCTTACTCCCAGCCCAGGTGACTTTAATATTAAATGTAATTAGTAATTCTTGCTCCACCTACCTCCTTGGATTGTTGAACGTCATTAAAATAAAAAATGACATCTTATACTCTTTAAAATGCTTTCCAAAAATGTTATGATAATACATAAATGTGGATGTAGTTAAGCATGAGTTTCTATAGGATGTTACTGAGTTTAATGTACAATGTCCTAAAATCATAATTGCTTTATGCTTTCCTAACAAATAGGAACCAAAGAAAGAATATATAGATTTTGACTTTTAAAAGAATAACATTGTAAAATAATGGAATCCTTTCAGGTTTGTTAATGTGGTAACTAGGTCAATTCATTGATTTTGCTGTTGATTTATTCCAGAGATAGTAGCTGAGAGCAATGGCCACATTCTGTTTGACATGCTCTATTTCACAATATAATTCCCAGTTTTCCACTTCTATTGAGAGTTATGCAGACTTTTTTTCATTAAAACTATGGCATATTTTGATTTTCCCCTTCAGTTTCCCAGGGAGGGAATGTCTCTGAGACTAGTCATTTGTGTTGCATTTCCCCTTGAGAAGCACCACTATTAATTGGAACAAAAATGTTTGAATAGCAAATGTCATTGAATCTCTCAGGATGTTTCAAGTCTCTGCAGCTATGATAAAACATAAAGCAAGTCATCACTGCATTATCTGGATGAGCTAATGAAACAAGAGGAAACTTAAATTGTACCAACACTTTACAAGTAGCCTGAGAATTTTGATGGAATTCAGCAGTGAATGGCATTTACTACATATCACTATACATCTATTATATTTCATGCATTTAACATAGTTATAAGGTTCCAAAGATGATCAAGAAAGAGCCTCTGTCCTTATTGGATATTTGATCCACAGAGGATGAAAGACAATGTCAAGGCAAAGAATAATGTAGTAAGTGGAGTGTGATGTGTTTTTGACAAACCAGGGTCAATAAAATCTGCCTTATGGATTTAGGATATGTGGACTAGTGAGTTATTGCTGTGAAACTAATCACTCCAAAATTTAGTGGGTTAAAACAACAAGCATATAGTTATCACTCAAGACTGCAGAACGGTGAGCAATTGGCCTTGTTTCCCATCAATAGTTGGGTGCTGACTGTGATTGGGCTATCACATGTCAGGGGCCTTGACTGAGAAATTGGGCTGACTCAGTTCGGTCCATGTGATCAATATTTTTCAGCATATTATCTCAGACTTGTTTACAATGAAGATACAGGAGACTAAGAGAAAATGTAGAAATGTGAAAGGGCTTTTGAAACCTAGACATAGAACTTGCATTGGGTCATGTGCACAACATCCTCTAGGTCAACACTAGTTATAGGTTTTGCTAAGATTCAAAGGGTAGAAAAATGGACTCTATCTCTTGATGGGAAGAGCTGCAAAGACATGTTGCAAAGGGGCATGGATACAGAAAAGGTATAATTGTGACCATTTTTTCAAAATACCTACAGTGGCAGATAATAAAGAACAAATAATTTTAACCTGTTCATGGAAGTTTGCCAGTATATTAGAGGAGGAAAGTACATTCTTTGATAATACTGAGAAAAGACAAAGATGATTCTAAGTTTAATATGTTTTACATATTTTTTCATTTCATCCTTATGCCAAACTGTTTATAGAAAATTAAGGTTTTATAGCTAAGGAAACTGAAACTCAGAAAAAAATAAGTTACTCCAGAGAACTTGTACAAATAGTAAATGGTAAGTAGAAAATTGTCCCAAATTGATTTGACTCTGAAGGTGATATAATTTTGGTTTTATTGCATCATCTGTTTAAAAACAATACAGAAATCTCCCAAAATATAATGTGATCCATTAATTTGTTTGTTTCAAACCTTCTAAGCTTTTTAAGCAATTTCCTTCTTATTCATTTGTAATTATCCATTTATTCATCAGTATTATTTGTTCATTTTATATATTTGTTTATTATCTATACAGGGCACATATTTGTTGTATCAAAAATGTTGATTCATACCTAGAATAATTATTTATTTTCTTTTTTTTTCTTCCTGAACTAAACTTTAATTTTCTCATTTACTGACACCATACCTCATATAACTCAAGACCTCTATCTTTAGCTAAAGAACTGTATTTCTGCTTATTTTAATCCAATCGATGCATGCTATTCTGAGGTTACTTTCCATAGTCCAAAGCCAACCTCATGACTTAAATTGACCAAATCTAGCTGAAGGCTTTGGAAATAGTAACTTTGGGAATTGTTCCTACTGTTAAGTAGGAACAATGAAGCACATAGTTGTGATTACGACAAGCACCCCTTAATATTTTGTGAATAGAAACAAGACATAATAATTGCTTCCTTGTAGGATGAGCAGATAGATGAAAATGATCCTATATGACACCATAAACAATTGAGTTCATTTTCACTTTACCTCTGGATTACAAATTGTAAAACATAATGCCTTTTTTTATTAGATTATTTAGGCCAGTTTTTGTTGTTTTTGTTGTAATTATTGGTGGTGCTGCTACTGCTGATTTGTTATTACTTGCAGCCAAAATAAAGATCTGCTGACCTATATCTTGTAATGTTCCCTATACCATCTCCAAATCCTCACCTTTCCCATCACAATCCTTTTCTCTTTTGGTTCTTAAATTATTCCTGTTTAAAAAGTTGACACCCTTGTTTGCCTCATTACTGACACAAATTTATTTAGCCATTGATTTTTGTTTATCCTGTTACAGGCTTTGATAATCTACCTAAGCTCTTCCAAGAAATTCAACTTCTTACATAGTCTAGAGGTGATGATTTTGCAAGACACAATACAAAGATCAATATACCTATAATATTAGCAAAAAGTGGTGGTAAGAAAATTCGGATGGATATTGAAGGATATTGGGTTATTAAAATAACTTCCAGCTAATTATGAAGAATCATATTAAACATTCCAAGGAATTTTGACTTTTTTTCTGAAAAAGAGTTTAAAATCATTGCCATTAATATAGGTACAAAGGGGAAACGTGATATTACAATAAAATAAAATTTACAAACCCTAGAAAATCAGAGGAAAAAGGAGATATATGGAGTTGGAAAGCTGTCCGATTGTTATAAAAATATAACAGTAGATGCTCATAGATATCATCTAGAATATCAAGGACCTACAAGTGTGAGTTAAAATGATTAGGAAGTCACATAACAGTGAAGGGAAGTGAAGAAAGGAGAGTGATTAATGAAGTGTTATTAGTTTCTGAAAAATGAAAGAATTGTATAAAAATGGAATGACACATACGTAAGGCTTAGCTTAATTTACCTATATCAAAAAACTTCTATCAAATCAAAACTTCCAATATTATGTATTATTGAATATTTTTGGTCAAGTGTAAGATGACAATAAAACTTAGATTTATTATTCTGATCCCATAAATCAATTTATCATCACATAAATTGGTACTAAAGTGAAAATTATACCTGGTATGCCAGTATGGTCTCATTTACTGCCTATAATTTTGTGTTTTGTATATTTGTTCTCTATAATTTAGGATAAAACTTGTATCTAATTGTATCATCTTAACAAAGGTATAATTTGACTTGTAATTTCTAAAAAAAATCCAACTAGTCTGTTTATTAAAATGTTTAAGGAATGAATGAAATTGATTCTTATGCTTTGATCCACAGCAACCAATAACTTCTCTTGTATACAAAACTTTAAAGACTATATCGTATAATTTATAAATTAGGAAAATGTTTGCAACTAAAACAAATATATATAAAATTTATTTTAATATCACAAAATGTAAAGTATTATAGTTTTTAGGATTATAATAATGATTATACATTATAATTGATGTTCATAAAGCAGATAAGGTAGTGTTAGAATTATAATGGGTAATACGATGATCATGAATTTAAAAGTATAAAGTTAAAATGTTCGAGGGATAAGTTCTAGTTTTAGTATAATATTACATCAATGTATTACAACAAACTGGCTTTTAAAAATAAATAAGCTAATTTAAAAACAAAAGAAAACAACAACAAAAACAATATAATCCTTGTAATCAAGGATTCCAGGGTATAATTCATTTTTCAGTGGATCCAAATGTCAGTGTGTTTCACAAATTTGTTTTGATAGAAAACTTATCTAGAATTCTCTATTTTAATTAAACTTGTATAAATTGATAGAGCATATTCCAGTCTAATGCATCATTTTCCGAAATAAGACTTTTACTTTGGGGCAAAGAAAGTAATTAAAAACTGAAAAATTGATTATAAATAACTTAAGAAAGGATAGTTCAGTGAGAAGGAAAAAATTAAACAAGAAGCATGATTAGTATAAATTAGTATTTTAATGTATGAATATCTGGAAAGAAACTTAGTTAGACTCAGAATAGAAAATAGAATGTGACAAATATGTAAAGACAGTAAAAGAAATGTTTAAATATTTAAATGTAAATTAGGGTTAACATAACTGAAATAAATGAAAATAATAAAATAGCTCTGTTTTGCTAAAATAATTAAAGAATAAAATCAATTTATTATTTTAAAAAGCTACATGAGCCTCCATTAAGGATTTTCTAGGCTCAATTAATAAATAAATCTAGAAACTTTTTTGTATATAAATAAGACTTAGGCTCTGTAAATATTTGTATCTGATGGAAATGTGTCATTTATAGAAGGGCAAAGTCAAATTTGGAATCATATTGAAAAATAAATTTTCACAGCTTAATTAGTTCCTCTTTAAGGCTGAATTAGTTACTTGTTGAAAAAAGCTTTATTCTCAATTATTTTGGGTGCTTAGCAAAGACAAGCTGAAATGTTGGTCTGTTCATTACCTCTATTGGACATTCAATTCAGGAAGATGTCTCCTTAGCTTTAAGTTGACAGAATGCTTATGTACTAAAGTTTAATGAATGCTTTTGGATATATAACCAATATGAAGAAATGAATGGATAAATGTGCTATGGACATTCTACCCTATATGGGATGAGAAGAAAGGCAAGAAACTTCTTGAAACAGTGCTGCATCAGTGCAACTGGTGGTTCCACACCAGTTTTCTAGCTTTTTAAAACCAAATTACTTTGAAATTCCCCAAAGAAGGCAAATTCTCAGTTACACATACATACAAATATATGTATAATATGTATGTAAATATATGTATAGTTATACATACATATAGATATATGTATAATATTAATTTATAATATGATATAACATATATATAGTTATGCATACAGTAGACTTTGAACAACATGGGGTTGTGACACCAACAGTGTGTAGTAGAAAATCTATGTATAACTTTTGATTCTCCAAAAGCTTAACTATTAGTACTAATGACATACTGTTGACTGAAAGCCTTACTGATAATGTAAACAGTCATAACACATATGTTTTATGTTCTATGTCTTATATATTATAATCTTACAATAAAGTTAGCTAGAAAACAGAAAATGTTATTAAAGCAAACCACAAGGAAGAGAAAATACTATTCATGAAGTGGAATTGGATCATAAGGTTTTTATTCTCATTGTCTTCATGTTGAATAGGCTGAGGAGGAGGAGGGGAAAATTGTGTATAAATAGACATGTTCAGTTCTAATTGTTGTTGTTCAAGAGTCAACTGTATATGTCTTTGCTAATAATCAATTAAGAAAACAACACCCTGTAGATAGTAAGAAACAATATGGACATTAAACAGCCAGAAGTCCAGAAGGCACCAGGCTATTTCACACCATTTCTTAACATACCACTGTTACAGGTCTTTATTTTATACATAAATAAAAACCAAGATACCTTCAATCGCCACCTACCTTGTCAACTAATTTTGGTATCTACAGGTGAAGGAGTCTGTTTCACTCACAAATACACAAACTTAAAAGAATTGCTAATATTTTTATAAGCAATTGAAATACATAGTTTGACAACATGAGACAAACAAGGAAATGAAATCAAATATAATACATATGGATTGTTTAAAAAATATTTAAAATACATATTTGAGAACAAGAGGAGACAATGTAAACAAGATAAAACATTTTAAAATATATATTTCAAATATATTTTTAAAATAAGGCTGTTAAATATTATAAAACATATTTGTTTAGAAAAGACTCAGATATGTGTGAAAAGAAGAAGAATCACAATATTTGGTCAGAAGAATAAACAAGAGTTTGACAATGAGGAAGAAAACATGAATATTTTTTAGTGAAATTTTAAACAGTTAAAATCTGTGACATAAACTCCTATCGATTGTGGGAGAATGAAAAATAACTCATTATTTTTCCTTGTGTGGATATATAACTGTACACACATTTACTTATTATAACTCAGTTCCTGTATGTTAGGAGTCTCAATGTGGCTTAGCCATGTGCCTCTGGCTCAAGGTCTTTACAAGTCTACAAAGAAGATATCAGCCAAGGCTGCAGTTATCTCAAGGCTTGACTGGATGCCTTTTAGATCATCTCCAAGTTCACTTACATGGTGTTTGCTGAGGACATAGATTCCTTGCTATGTAGGCCTCTCTACAAAGCTGCTCACTAAGCAGGTCATTGCTTTCCCCAGAGTAAGGAATCTGACAGGCAGGAAGGGGCCAAGAGGTAAAAGAAAATAGACAGAGAGAGGGAGAATGAGAGAGAGGGAGAATGAGAAAGAGAAGAGAGAATCTCTTATGGTCTTTTATAGCCTAATATCAGATTGACATCCACAAACTCCTGTTCTAGTATATTCATTAGAAGAGAGTCTCTCTATGCAACTCAGATCTATGTGGGGAAGAACCCAGAAAGGCAGTGATCTTTGAGGACCATCTTATAGGGTACATGTGACATGACAACTGTAATTGTCCAGCGTAAGAATTACTTGAAGGTAAATATCGTCAAAGGTAGGAAAGGAAGATTTCCCTGTTAGGCAGAATCACACAACTGAAAACAAGATTGTAAATGCCATATTGAGTAATACTGTCCAGTGATTTTCCTGTACATGCAAGTAGTTTCTCAAGTAGTTTCCTTCATTTCTATACCATTCTTGAGTCATCATTGTGGCCCTCATTCAATTAACTGTGGATACAACAGCTAATCTCTCTTTAAATTCAAGCTTAAAGCTTCCATTATGTACCACAAACATAGGGCTGTCCTTCTGGGCTTTCAGGAATTTTAGAGTTATTTTTATTTATAGAAAAGTCAGCTGAAATATCTGTGTCTGTGTGAAGCAGCATCTTGGCTTGCTTGCTCACACTTATGCAGAAAAGGAAGTTGGAAGAGGAATTGGTCTTGGACAATGACTGCAAATATTGGAAGCATCATGTACCTTCTCATGATAATATATATGGTGTAAGCACCAGTGTCAATTAAACTGAACTCACATATAGACCACCACCACTTTGTTTGCTTTTTACCAACGAGATTTACATCGGAGGCTCCCTAAATTCTTCTTTGAAATCCTTAAGGATTGTGCTGTTAAATGGTTTAGCTATGAGAGTGTCCATCAAACTCCTCAAACCACCATTCCACTATTCTGAAATTCCTACTCATCAAAAAAATGTAATTTTAAGTTTCTTTGAACTTGATAACAGTTCATAATTTTTTTCTATTATCTTAGGATAATATGTTATAAAACTCTTAAAGATACATAAAATTATGTGCTATTGAATTCAGGATACTTGCATATCTATTTTATGGTCTAAGATGACAATATAGGAGATCATTTCCAGTAAGTAGAGTTAGATAATCCTTTCTATGTTATTTATATTTATGAATTTTTGCATTCTTTCTTGTTATAATAAATTTGTCAGTGTAACAAAATGAATAATTAACAAGACCCAGCAGAAACGCATTCTATTTTCTTCATCTTCATGAATACACTCGGTTAACATTTTATTTTTTGTGTTTCATTATGGACTCGTAATTTTTCATATTCACTGTAAATTAGACAAACTCAATATTCTTTTAATCTAAAACTGTCTACATGTCCAATGTGATCCTCTGTTAATTTACTTTCTGGGTCATTCAACATGAACCAATTAAATTTGAAAGATGTCTTGCTTTCGGACATAGCAATGTATTCCAGGCTAATCTTGTACTTTTAACTCCAAACATCAATTTCAGCCAGTTCTCTAAGGAGCTGTTATTCCATTTAGAGGAAAACAGTATTCAAAACAAGAATCTAGATACTTGTATGAATCATGGAATTGAAATTCTGCATGGGAAATTTCAATGGATATAGCTGAAAAAATACTACTTTGAATTTAATTTTATTTTGTAATACATATTGGCATTTACAATGCAGATAATAGGACAATTTTCTGCTTAAGTTGTTTATTCTTTCATTGTACTTTTTCTTAAAGTGAATGTTAAAATAGATGTGGTAAAGCAAGAGACAGCTTTTGCTATGGGTCTGCTTATTAAGCTAAATCATTTCTTTATTATGTAGGGCTCACTATCCAATCTCATTGCAGGGTAAGTCACAGAAATTAAGGGCTGGGAGAAGAACTTAAGAAGTTACAGATTCTAGATAAGAGCAAGAAAAAATTAAAGAGGAAGAATCAGTGATAAGAATTCTATTCATGTTCTTTTCATTCTTTCCACATGTCAAATCTTTGCATGAAATGAGATCTGTACAGGCCTCCTTAAGCCTCTGTTCTTGGAACCTCAATCTCCTATCTTTAATAGAAAGAAGAGGGATATAACATGAGGTAGTAGTTAAAGAGCTTGAACTCTGGTCCCAGACAGACAAGGGTCCAATTTTGGTTTTGCCACCATTTAAATGTGTGACCTTGGAAAATGTCTTAAACAATCTTGGGCAGAGTTTCCTTCTTTCTGTAAAAGAGCAGATGATAATAGTCCCCACTTTAGAGGGTTGTTATAAGGATTAAATATATTAATATTTACAAATGTATAGCATTAAATGAGTTAATATTTATAAAACAGTGCCTGGTAAAGATTGTTATATAAGTTCAATATGGTCCTTAAAGAATTCTTCCTAACAATGAGAGTTATTAGACCACAATATTTTTTTCATAATGAGTGTACATTTTCTCTGTCCAATCTCTTTCCAAGTTATTGAAACATTTTTGAGAAAATAAGTCTGAAGACATAGACAAATCTTTAAAAAAATCAAAACAGAAAAACCTATGCAAAAAGTAAAACCATGGATAAACTATTTTATGAATAAAGCATGAATAAAAAATGTTTATCAATCTTACAAATCCATTGTCTTTAAACTAATACAATAGTTTAAATCAAGATAATTTATGCTTTTGAAAAAGAATACTTTAAAAAGAAAATTAAATTGTGGCTATTTGTTCTGAATATTCACATAAAACATACATCACTTCAAGGAAGGTTTACAGTAGTATGAGAAATGATTATTAAGGTGACTGTTCTTTCTTCTACTTGTATTTTATAATGGGAATTTGCCTCAATTGTTGTTTCTGATGGAGGCTATACCAGATGTGCTCCTGATGATTTTTAAAACATATGAGGTTCCTGGGGGTTAATTTCTGCTTCCATGGAAACTACCCTGGTGTGCCCCAGTTTTAAATGACTTCCTGCAGACTGACACCTGGAGGCACCTGCTCAAAGAAACAGCTTTCTTAGGACTGGAGCAACACACAAAATGAGAAAAAAGTTTCATACTTTCTTCTGCATTAAATACAAGTTAACATTTTCAATTTTTAGGAAATGCTTTCTTTTTTCTCCCCTTTCATTTCATCATATTATGGGAGTACAAATATTGTTAGGTTACATATATTGCCCCTGCCACCCCTCCCTCCCCCTGACGTACCAGAGATTCAATCCCCAGGTGGTGCGCACTGCACACATTATGTAAGTATACACCCTTCTCCTCCTCTCTCCTCTTGCCTGCCCACCACCCGATAAAAAGTTTTTTTCTGTGTATGTTTGATACATAGCTATAATTTTTTCATAAGTGTTCATTAAAGTGCTTAGCAGTACTAGCAATTTAAGAACATCTCCACTGACATGTAATGTTATTGTATTTTTATGACATTGATAACAGAATTATCAGCAAATGGGTCATTTGCTCATTAATTAATTAATTTATTTGACAAATATTATTTGATGTGCTAACAAGAAAACAATAAGATGCTGACCCAAACAATCCAGTAATCTAGTTATAAAACAGACCCACAAAAAATTATTCTAAGACAAACAGGAAAGTGCAATTAATACTAAGTATACATGATAATATGTGGATACAGGTATTTGGAAGGTATACATTCCCAAGAGTGGAGCAATGCAAGTCATGTAGAACTCGTTAAAGTAAGTTAGAAGCCTAAGGAGCAGGGCAGTGAGAGGGCAAGCTAGGAGTAGCAAAGAGAACCAGTTTGGTATTTGGATATATGCAGGATGTGATAAGTTATTTGTAATTGTGCAAACAGTAAGTGCAAAGGAAGAAGCTTTAAAAGGCCTGAAGGTATAATCGGGAGGATCACATAATCATTATATTATGGCTCTTAGCCTATATTTTCTAGGTAAAGGGGAGCCATTGAAAGCTTTACAGCAAAGAAGAAACATAGTTGAAATTGATTTTTCAATAGGTATCTCTGATGGACATGTATATATATAGGAAAAATATGTATAAATGTATATATATATAGGAAAAATATTAAATATTTGAATGGAAAAATTCAAATCAAAAGAACTTGAAGGATTGGTTTATGGGAGAACACTGACTAAGACTACTTATTTCTAGGTCATTGGTGATTCCAACAGCTTATATAGACAGTATTGGATGTGATGAGTTTATGATGATTGTGAGTTACTTGGAGATGACCAGCAGGAAGTTCTCTTTGTTTGATCTGAAGTGTAGGGGAAGCCACTGAGCTAGACATAGAGACTTGGGGCTCATCCACGTAGAAGTAGTTACCAAATTCAAGTAATGGGTACAATCACTCAGTGTAAATGAGTAGACAAAAACAGCAATCATCCAAGTATTGAATCAAAGAATTGCTGAAATATCCATGCTGCTCCTCCTTATGAAATGGAGTCAGTTTAAAGGTATCAAATGTTCGGTGAAAAACCATAAAATATCTGGGAGGTCAATGGCAACAGGAGAGTTTGAGATTTTCCTAGTTTATAACTAATACATACTATATACATGAAAATTAAAAGTCTTTCTTCCTCCTTTATACTTTTAATCCCAGTTTACAAGTGACATATTAATATCAATAGTATTTTTTTTTCTCAATTCTTTGACAACTATTCTATTTCCTAGTATATAAACTTTAGTCAGGATGTACTAACCTCCCTCTCATAAAATATAATTAACACCTGAGTCTTGCTTTAGAATCTTTTTATAATTACACAGAAACACATACCTTGAAGACATTATGGGTTTGGGTCCAGATCACCACAATAAAGCAAATATTACAATAAAGTGAATGACATGATTATTTTCATTTCCCAGTACATATAAAAGTTATGTTTACACTATACTGTAGTATATTAAGTATGCAGTGGCTTTATGTCTAAAAAACAACAAGTGTATCTTAATTAAAATATACTTTTTTGCTAAAAAAATGCTATAATTTGAGCCTTCAGCAAGTTGTATCCTTTTTACTGGTGAAGGCTCTTTTCCTAAGGATGATGGACACAGACTTAACAGGGTAGTGGTTGCAGAATTTTTGGGTGGCTGTGACCATTTCTTAAGGAGATGAAGTTTTTCCACATTGATTGACTATTCCTTTGGCATGAGATTTATCTAGACTACATGATGCTATTTGATAGCATTTTATCTCCAGTAGAATTTCTTTCAAAATTGGAGTCAATCCTCTTAAAACAAACCACTACTTTATCAAATATGTCTATTCAATATTCTAAACCATTTATTGTCACTTCAACAATATTCAGGATCCTCACTAGGAGTAGATCTTATCTCAGGAAACCACTTTATTTGCTCATCCACAAGAAGCAATTCATCATCCTTGAATGTTTTATTGAGATTTCACCAATTCATTTATAGCTTCAGGCTCCACTTCCTATTCTAGTTCTCTTGCTATTTCCACCACATCTGTAGTTATTTCCTCCACTGAAATCTTAAACCCCTAAAAGTTGTCCACGAAGGTTGGAATAAACTTTTTCCAAACTCCTCTTAACGTTGATATTGGGACCTCTTCCCATGAATCATTAATATTCTTAATGGTTTCTAGAATGGTGAATCCTTTCCATAAGGTTTTGAATTTACTTTTCCCAGATCCATCAGAGGCATCACTATCTTAAATAATAATAATATTTTAAACCTGAAATTACTCCTTGATCCAGGGGCTGCAGAATGGATATTGTGTTGATAAGCATGATAACAATATTAATCTTATACATCTCAATCAGAGCTCTTGGGTGACCAGATGCATTGTTTAATGAACAGTGATAGTTTAAATCTTTTTTGCTGAGTAGTACGTCTCAACAGTAGGCTTAACATATTCAGTAAACCATGCTGTAATCCGGATGTGCTGTCATGCAGGCTTTCTTGTTTCATTTCTAAAACACAAGCAGAGTAAATTTAGCCTAATTTTTAAGGTCCCAATGGTTTTCAGAATTGTAAATGAGCATTGGTTTCAACTTAAAGTTATCAGCTGCATTAGCACCTAAGAAAAGAGTTAGCTTGTACTTTTAAGCTTTACATCTGGGCATTGACTTCTCTTCTCTAGCTTTGAAAGTCCCAGATGACATCTTCTTCTAATAGAAGGCTGTTTCATCTACCCCGAAAATCTGTTGTGGTAGTCACATTCATCTGCCCAGACTATTCAAACTTTCTCCATATCAACAATAAGGTCATTTTGCTTTCTTAGCATTTGTGTGGTCACCGGAATAGCATGTTTGATTTCCTTCAAGGACTTTTTCTTTGCATTCACAACTTGGTTAACTGTTTGGCACAAGAGGCCTAGTTTTCAACCTGTCTTGACTTTTTACATGCTTTCCTCACTAAGCTTGATTATTTATGTCTTTTGATTTAAAGTAAGAGACATGTGATTCTTCCTTTCACTTGAAGACTTAGAGGCCATTGTTGAATTACTAATTGGCCTAATTTTAATATTGTTGTGCTTCATGGGATAGGAAGGCCAGAGGAGAGGAGGGGAAGTAGGTGGTTGCTGGAATAGTCAGGGCACACACAACATTCAAATTAAGCTAAGCTCTCCATTTTATATAGGCACAGTTCATGAATACCCCAAACAATTACAACAGTGACATCAAAAATCCAGATCACAGATCACTATTATAAATAATAATAAAGAAAAAGTATGAAATATTGTGAAAATTATCAAAATGTGACACAGAGACATACATGAATACATGTTGTTGGAAAAATGGCACTAATATACTCAATGCAAGGTTGCCACAAACGTTTAATTTCTAAAAAACACAGTATCTATGAAGCACGATAAACTGAAATGCAATAAAATGAGGTGTGGCTGTAGTTCCAATTTTTATACTTTACGTTGTCAAATAGTCTAGTATTTACATTCTGCTCTCAAATGATAATTAAGCTTCCGTTCTTATCTATCTACTGTTTCTAACATTGAAAACAAATATCTGGCATTTACAATTCTGCAATTCTGTAAGTGTTGACTACTTTAGAATCAAACTGTGGGATGTGACACATAGTCAAAGAAATGCAAACTTGGAGTCTGTCTCCATTTCACTTAGAAAAAAATATTACAGGCATCTTTAAACAGGCATTGAGCCAGCTCCATTATGGGAGTTGAAAAGGGGGTGACTCAAACCAGAATTCTCAATTCAATTTTTAATTATTTACTCTTATTATTTCACCATGTCATATTCCTGTTTATATATATATATATTTACTTTGCATAAAATATAAATATGTTTTATGCTTCTACCTAGAAAGGAATTCTTATGGTGTGCTGTGCTTAAGTTGATCTGTCAATCTCATCCTTGTCAATTTCCATTTTTTCCAAAATTTTCCAAATATCTGGTTCAGCACTCTGTGGCAGACAGGGAAGATTAACTCATTAAACTTGTAAGCCAACAATCTTCTACTACGCCTCTCTATACTAGGAAAGCTAGAAAGTTAAAAACAAAACAAAAAGCCTAAATACCCAAAATTCCCTTGCAATTTGGATACTTCAAATTATATTCAAAAGTGATTTGAGTGGCACAAGACAGGCTGGGTGTTGGATACATTTATTTTGCTGGTGAGAAGTGTAACATAGACACTCTTGTTCAATGACCACTGTCCTGGTGTTGGTCTCTTAATCCTTAGACTATAGCAAGAAAGTGTGTTCCTGGTATCAAGAGGCAACAGTTGTTACACCAGATTCAATAACAACTTGAAGAGTCATTATCTGAGCCCAACCTAAAGCCTGCTTTATTAGACCTTCCAACATATTTATGTTTATCAAGTTCCCTGAATTATTCTACTTACATTGGAGTGTAGCATGATCTTTATAATTTCAAATAACCATTGCCTGATACATATCCATTATTTTTAATACTGTTATTCTTTATATAAATCTTTTTTTCATCTCCATTGAGCTATAGAAATTCTTACATTTAATGAGAGCTTGTAAACAAGGGTAAGCAGATATTTATATTCAGTCTGGTATCCTATATATATTTATAATGTAAATTTATATATGTTTTATATATAAATTCTCATGTTTTATCAATAATTGTAAAATATATAGAGTTCAAAATATGATGATTATTATAGAAAATTATACTTTACTTGGGTGCATCCTTTGCATTATATGGATTTGAATATTTCTTATTTTAATCTATGTTTTATATATTTTTCACAGTAAATAATTAAAATTCTGCTAAAACTGGACAAGTCAATATTACCATAATATGTACAGAATCTGGGACTAATAGTTTGCACTACATTCTAAATTTGACACTTCTGACTATGAAGAGTCAATGTTTCCATTGTCACTTTATTCATCATTTAAATATAGTACCTTGACAGTTGCTGGAGGCAGATGCATGGTCTGGGACTGTCTTGATTAAATGCTAATGAGTAATTTTACCTGGAAACTTATGTCAGAACAGACTGATGTGAAAGGTATATTTTGCTGAAGTGTTTCATTGGATAATATCAACGCCATTCTTACTAAAGCATCATCCATTCTATTATATATTTGTTTACTTTGCCACTGCTTTTGCCACCATGAAATTCCAGTTTAGAAAAGATAACTCAATCTGGGAATCCTACCACCTGGAAAAAAAACAAATTAGAGATTCCTTAGGTAGTACGTAACTTTAACCTTAGTAGTAATTTTTAGGTAAAGACATGAACATATCTTGATAAGTTTTGAAAGTAGTAACAAAAAATTATGGACATAATTTTACAAGGACTTGGAAAACAAACTATTTCTTGTTAATGATTGTCTCATGCTCAGTGCTTCCAATATAAAGTTTAAGATAACAAGTTAATTATTAGGGATGAAAAGTTAATGAAATACATGTATACACACCCACAGAATAGTGTGGCACCTACCAGGCTCAATTTTCTATCTAAATTAAATAAAGTGCTTTATATTAAAACTTCATTTATTAGTTATATGAAATTATGATATCCAATTATGGGTTGGGAAAATATTGCTTTGAAAAAGAATACTTATATTCAAAGTGATATAAAAGTTAGTAGGTATAGACATTGTGAAATTTGTGTTAGATACCTAGAGCCACCTATAAAGTTTGTAAAGTTTATTTTGTTCTCAAATTTGGATATTGTATTCCTGGGGGCAAGAAGGTCTACTAGAGATATCACTTGCCAGGGGAAAGGTAGGATTTCAGATTAAGGAGAAGGGGGTTGGAAACACAGCTCAGTTGTAGATCATAGAGGTGCTGGAGCCTGCCGGGGACCTCACGTAGGAAAGTTGCAAAGCAGAGAAGGAAGAAAATAAAGTAAAAAAATATTGGTGAGGATCAAACCCTCAGAGGCTCAGAGCCCAGTGAAAGGGTAAAGAGAGATCCCTCCCAGTGTTGTGCAGAGTCCCACCCAAACAGGTCTGACAAACAAGCCAGAACTTTTGCCCACTAGACTCAAGTGGGTTGCTGGGGGACACATGGGAGACGTCTGGGAGCTGGACATGGGTGGTGAGGGAACCCACATTGGGTAAGGAGAGATCCTTGGATAGAACTGATGGGAGAATACTGTGGGGGTCCACGACATGGTGATCTGAGAGAGCACCCATCCCGCCTGCAGGAAACCACCCTTTAATTAGGGTGGGTCCTCCTGCAAAGAAGAGCCCAGCTCCAAGAGCCATAGCAACCAAGCATGGCACATTCAGGCACTCGGGCTGACTGGGAACTGTGGCCCCTCCCCCACCCGTGGCAATCAGGAGACCAGTTTGAGGGAAGAATTTGGCAGCAGCTTCCTCTCTCCAGCACAGGTGTGTACTCCAGGCTAAGATCTCCACAGAGAGTTGGGCCCATGCCTCTTCCCTTGAGGGCTCCAGGGTGCCCAATCTGGGAGCTCCCTGCCCCCAGAATTTTGCAGGGACATATGCCAGTGGGTCAGATACACAGGCAGAGGGGGCAGTTAAAGAGCTGGACTCAGGTGTGGAGGGAGCCCACATGGACAGAACTGATGGGAGAATACCGTGAGGATCCCAGATATGGTGATCTCACACCCTCCCCAAAGGAAAGCTGCCCTATTGGATTAGGGTAGGTCCTCTAGCAGGGAAGACTCCAGCCCAGGGTGCCATAGCAACCAAGCATTTAGGCCCCTCCTTCACAAACAACCCTCCAGGTCTGGAGAGCTTGTCCTGACTTTCCTTCTGGTGGCTCCCCCTAGTGGGTGGGCAAGCAATTGCCTCTGAGGCATGCCAAGGCCTTGCAAAGCCTTCAAGACTCACACAACATGATCAATCATACTCTGCTTTGCTCCTCCACCATGGTGGACATCACACAACCCTCTGGTATCTACAAGGCCCCTTCCAAAGCATGGGGTACTCGATGAGATATCATTTTACCCCAATTAGAATGGCTTTTATTAAGAAGTCGAAATACAATAGATGCTGGCACATATGCAGAGAGAAAGCAATGCTGGTACACTGTTGGTAGGACTGCAAATTAGTACAATTTAGTACATTTAGTACAAATTTAGTACGTTTTTACATTTAGTACTATTCAGTACTAAATTTAGTACTATTTAGTACTATTTAGTACATTTAGTACTATTTAGTACTATTTAGTACATTTAGTACTATTTAGTACTATTTAGTACGTACTAAATTTGTACTATTAGTACTTAGTACTATTTAGTACTAAATGTAGTACTAAATTTTGTACTAAATTTAAATTGTACTAAATTTAGTACATTTAGTACAAATTAGTACATTTTCTATGGAAAATGATGTGGAGATTCCTCAAAGATCTAAACATACACCTACCATCTGATCCAGCAATTCTACTATGTGGTATTTACCCAAAGGAAAAGAAGTCATTTTATCGAAAAGATACCTGCACTTGAATGTTTACTGCAGCACAATTCACAATTGCAAAGATAAGGAATCAACCCAAGTGCCCATCAGTTCATGAGTGGATTAATAAAATGTGGTATATGTACACCATAGAGTGCTACTCAACAATTAAAAAGATGAATTAATACCTTTTGAAACAATGTGGATGGAACTGAAGCCCATTCTTCTAAGTGAAATATTGCAAGAATGGAAAAATACTACATGTACTCACTATTAAATTGGAACTAACCAATGAGCATGCAAGTTCACAAAGGGAAGTAAAACTCAATGGAAATCAACCAGGGCACAGGGGGAAGGAGGGGAAAAGAACAAACCAACCTAATGGGTACTATGAACACTATTTGGTTGACAGGCACACCTATAGCTAGGAATCAAGCATTACAAAAATTATCCATGTAACCTAAAACATTTTTACCCCCTTAACAATAAGAAATAAAACACAGATTTGGATATTGTAAGAACAATTACATGTGGGCTAGGAGATTTAGAGATAGACAACGGCTTACTACCTGGAAAGGGTATTGCTTGAAATGGAATGAACCAATTAAAATGTGATATTTCTGCATTAGACTTTGCTTATTCTTTATGGTTTCTCAGCCTTAAACTATTTGTGAATGAAGATTTGTTGGCAAAAATCATGTAATAATAACATAAGCCCTTTTGGAATATATCCATGCCCAAACCAGGATTGCAACTGGCTCCACACTAAGAAATTCATCAGAGAAATATAAAAAGTAAAACAAAACAGATGAGGTAAGTGTCTCTTGGTGTGTGGGAGGTGTGTGTCTCTTTGTATGGGAGAGTATATAAGGGGACAGTGAGCATAAGAAAAATTGGGTAGCTGGAAACAGGCTGAATGTCAGGAGGACTCCACAATCTGTTCCTGCACTCAAATATGGGACAAAAACTTTACTCATTTTCCACTGTACTTTAACATGACATAACGTCGATCAAGCAGTCTTAGTCTCAGGAACTAAGATGAATGATCTCTGATTTTATCTTGCTAACATATTCCTATAAAATAATATAACCAGTGTGAGATGAACCATCATTAAAATGAATGACCCTAATCAAACAGCCTCGTTATTTTGAATATTAGTTTGAAACTGATCACACACAATTCAATAAAAACACACATGGTATTTTCTCATCAAAATCATACAAAGAAGACATTTTCAAAATAACGCAAATATAAAAGTATTATAAAATAATAATATATGGTTAAATCTGCCTGGTAGCAGCTGGAACTTACCCTCTAGTGATATACATATATTTTGATTCTAATATTTACTCAAGTATTCATTTTACCTGGTTAATACCCCCTTAATTCACCCCCAAAATTGCCCACATCATGCCTGCAAACATTGCATCATTTAGTTTTGCAGAGGGTTTCAGATTTATAAAATTTTTGCTGCTGAAAGTAAGGAGGAAAAAATTATTTTTCTTCTATTAATAGATTGATTTTTGTATTCTACAATTCTAATATGCATTTTTCTATTATTAATAATTCAGTTGGCATATAGGTATACCATGATTAGGTAATAAATGCTTTCTTCAGTAGATGTTCTAAGACATATCATATTTCATATTTCCCTTAACTTTTTGCACTGAATAATCTTCCTATCCTATTAGGAACAAAATAAAAACATAGCACCAAGGGAAACTGAAAGCAGATAACATTAGGATGAAGTATTTAAACAGATAGCCAAAAGAGAATTCTCAGCATCAGAAATGAATAAATGACCTACAAGAATAATAGAACTAATGTGTATTAAGCATATACTATAAGGGCAATTTTATGCTATGCAATTTCTATGAGATGAATCTATTTAATCCTTGAGTACTTTTATACAAACTGTTCTAATATGCCTGTTTTAAGAAGATGAAGCAATTGGAACTCGGTGAGTCTGACCGATGTGTCCATGATCACATAGCGAGCATAAAGAGTATTAAGGGATATCTGTGCTTACCATATCTGCTCTCTCTACCATATCTGCCTCTCTTCTTCTGGGGCTCTATGAAGACTGTCCAGCCCTCCTGGAAGTTCCTGGAGACACTGTCACTATCCTGACTAATGAACTGTGAGAGGAAGTTGCATGTTTCTCTTCTGATGAGAGTGTTCTAGAAGCACATGTTAGTTCTCCACATTTTCTTTTCCATTGATATTCCAGCCTTTGAGGCCATGAAATAACTTAGCAGAGCTGCATGATAGAAGTAGCATATACTCCATGCCATAAGACGAATGTTTGTGCCATATGTTGACATCCTAAACTCAAAGGTGATGGTATTAGGATGTGGGACCTTTGGGAGGTTAGACCATGAAGGTAGAAGCCTCATGAATGAGATTCATGCCCTTATAAAAGAAACCTCAGGGAGAATCTTCATCCATCCCACCATGTGAGGATGCAGTGAGAAGGTGCTAACTATGAAACAAAAAATGGGCCTTCATCAGACACCAAATGTGCCAGTGCCTTATCTTGGATTTCTCAGCTTCCAGAACTATGAGAAATAAATTTATATTATTTAAAATCTACAAAGTTTATGGCATTTTGTTACAGCAGTCAAAATGAATTTAAAAACTATGAATGATAACCACCTGCTGAGCACATCTACCAGGTGCCACTGGATTTAGAATGAGATACATAAAAATTTGTTTTGTTAAGCCACTGGGATTTTAGGGTATGCTAATTAGTTGAACAGTGTATTCTATCTTGGCTAAAATATTGAAAGGAATAGAGTACATTTTCATGGTATTATTGAAAACAAGGAGAAAAAGTAACTCGCAGTATATTTTAAATGCAACATCACCAAACTGTATTAGACAATACGATAGCAACTAGTTGCTTGTGGGAAATTATAAAATTAAAAATCCATACGAGCATCTCTTGTTTTTTTGCCTTTTAATAATGGGCTTGCTGACAGTGGTAAGGTGGTAACTTATTGTGGTGTTAATTGTCATTTCCCTGATGATTAGTGATATTGAGGATTTTTTCATGGTTCTTGTCATTTGTCTATTTTCTTTCAAAAAATTTATGTCTTTTGCCCACTTTTTAATGTGGTTGTTTGTTTGCTTTCTTGCTGATTTGTTTGAATTCTTTATAGATTCTGGACATCAGCCCTTTATTGGATGTTTAGTGTGCGAATACTTTTTACTCACTCTGTAGGTTGTCTGTTTACTCTGCTGATTATTTTTCTTTGCTGTGCAGGAGCTTTTACATTCAATTACATCCTATTTATTTATTTTTGTTATTGCTGTATTTGTCTTTGGGGTATTAGTCATAAATTATTTACCTAGGCTGATGTCAAGAAGACTATTTCCTATGTTTTCTTCTAGAATTTTTATAGTTTCATGTCTTACATTTAAGTCTTTTATCCATCTTGAATTAATTTTTATATATGGTGAGAGATAGGTATCCTGTAGGTAAATGGTTTTAATTTTGGATTCTCTATTCTGTTTCATTGGTCTATGTCTCTCCTTTTATACCAGTATTGTGCTGTTTTGGTTAATAAAGCATTATAATATAATTTGAAATCAGGTAATGTGATGCCTCCAGATTTGTTCCTTTGTTTAAATTACTCTGGCTATTAGAGCTCTGTTTTGGTTCCAAATCAAGCTTATAATTATTTTTTCTAGTTCTGTTAAATATGATGCTGGTATTTAGATGAGAATTGCATTAAATATGTTATTAGGTTGGTGCAAAATAACTGTGGTTTTAGACTGTGAATTTTAAATCATTATAAGTAGGCTCAAATGCATCTTTATTAATCAAAATGGGAACCATTATAATCAACACATTTTTGCCAATGAGAAATAAGCTTGTTTATTCCTGTGTCATAAAACTCCATGCTTTGGGATTCAACTAACTCTTGAGTTCGTCCCATTTGGGAACGAACTCTTGCCAAAGTACTTTTGGCATCCTGCTGGTTGTGGAAGCGTTTTCTCTGCAAAGAGTTGTTGAGATGTTTGAAGAAGTGGTAGTCAGTTGGTGAGAGGTCAGGTGAATATGGCAGATGAGGCAAAACTTCGTAGCCCAATTTGTTCAACTTTTGAAGCATTTGTTGTGCAACATGCAGTCAGGCATTGTCCTGGAGAAGAATTGGACCTTTCTGTTGACCAATGCTAGCTGCAGACATTGCAATTTTTGATGCACCTCCTCTATTTGCTGAGCATACCTCTCAGATGTTATGGTTTTGCCAGGATTCAGAAAGCTGTAGCGGATGAAACCAGCAGCAAACCACCAAATAATGGCCATGACCATTTTTCTGGTGCAAGTTTGGCTTTGGGAAGTGCTTTGTAGCTTCTCCTCAGTCCAACCCCTGAGGTGGCAATTGCCAGTTAATGTATAAAATCCACTTTTCGTCGCACATCACAATCCAATTGAGAAATTGTTGTTGCGTCCAAGAAGAGAAGATGACATTTCAAAATTATGATTTTTTTTTATATTTGCTCAACTCATGAGGCACCTACCTATTGACCTTTTTCACCTTTATAATTTGCTTCAAATGCCGAAGGACAGTTGAATGTTCAAGGTTCAGTTCTTCTGGCACCTTCTCATGTAGTTGTGAGAGTATCAGCTTCAATGATCACTCTCACCTGGAACAACTTCCAATGGCCGGCCACTGAGCTCCTCATCTTCATTGCAAAATTTCTTGAACCACCACTTTACTGTATGTTCATTAGCAGTTTCTGGGACAAATGTGTTGATGGTGTTGTGAGTTGTTTTGCTGTTTTATGACCCATTTTGAACTCAAATAAGAAAATCACTGAATTTAGCTTTTTGTCTAACATCATGCCCACAGTCTAAAATAAATATAAAACAAACATCAAGTAGTAAGTCATTAGCAAAAAAACATAAAGTGAGAAATGCACATTAAAATAATGTATAACGTAACTGCATTTACTCAAGAATATATTACAATATCAAAAGACAAATTTCAAAAATGCTAAAACTGCAATTACTTTTGCACCAACCTAATACTTAGCCATTTATCATATTATAGGTGCTAATGGTTACTGTATCAGATAGCACAGAACATTTTTAATATCACAGATTTCTATTGGACAGAGGTTCTATAGAATATTATGAGGGACATTGATTCCCTCTTTATGTATTCTAGATATTGGGAGTGGCTCCAGGATTAAGTGGATGATTGAAGCAGATAGTTCCTGAAATATTTTTGCATCATAGAACATTTTGCAGAAAAGTTATTCAACTAAAAATAAAACTGCTTATGGAAAAAAATAAAGTCATGGGTTTTGTCCTTTTTTTGCCTTTAAAAAGGATATACATATATATGTATATGTAAACTTGAGTATTCATATATTATATACAATTATGCTGGGAAATACTAGAATTTATATAGCCACTAAAGCAACACAATACTACTAAACTATTATTTGTTGTTCTTATTCATACACACACATTAAAAAATCCACACGCTCTGCTTCTATGCCTATTAGCATCCACAATATCAGAAATTTCACTGCATGTAGAAGAAGACTGTAAGCAAAAATATCTATTTTTAATTAAAATAAAATCTTATGAACTTATTTTTTACCATTGCTCCTAAATCTATGTGTGTGATGTGTGCATGTGTGTGTGTGTGTGTGTGTGTGTAAAAGGAAAAAGGAAAATAAATTGAACACCCAGAATGGGTTAAAATAAATAGGGAATAAGAAACTTTCTGAGACAAAGTCAATGCCAACTAAGGCACAAATAGATTTGTTACCTTGTAACACCTTGAAAAATTATCTCGCTGTCTCAGCAAAGATTTGAGCTTTTATTTTTCTTTTTAAACCAACTTCCTATCTTTCTTAGAAACAAATTAAGAAATAGTATTTAAAATTAATACCTTTAGAAATTCTCTGAAAGAAATTTCTCAATGTACCAGTTTTTCCTCAAGTTCTACCCCTATCCATCTTTATCAAGAAAAACTGGACTACTATGAAATTCATTAAAGTAATGTCCGGGGAAATACCAGCAGCTCTTTCCTCTTTGACTCATAACCATGGCAGTGGAAAGGGAAAAAAATAAGCACCATGGCCACTGGATTCCACTTTGTCTTATGATCAAATGCACAACTGGCTCCATACATGACAGGCTCCATTGTTGACCCTTGATCAGTAGCATGCCAATGGAGCAGTCTGCCCTGCTAGGAGGAACATTTTATTACTGATACTGTTTGGAAATTTCAATATAGAATGAAAGCAAAGAAGCAGACCAAAATTGAGTTGCCTTTCTTATTGTTTCATTTTATTCCCCACAGAAAATTTATTCCCTAATTTCTTGCAGCAGAGGCAGATCACTCTCACTGACCCACCTCTAGCTTGGTAGCCTCTCTAACTGGTAATATGGACTTCAAGTGACACGTATCCTGGGACTGTGTCTGGTCTACAGTGTAGAAGAGATCAAATGCTTACTTTTTCTGTGGCAAATCCATAATCCTATGAAAATTCAGCAGCTTTCTTTTATTATAATAGGACTCATCTCAAGTTACACATTTTGGAATAGACTCTTTCCACTTTTAACTGACTCTTGATTTAGTGTCAAATACCCTATAAAGTATTTTCATTTGTTCAGTATATTCAATACTTCCTTGGATGTTTGTTTTGTAGTTTTGAATTATCCTAATATTCTTTAGGGCATAGTTGGTATAAGCCATGACAGCAAAAGTAAGGATAAATTACTGTGTGAGTCAGTGCCAATTAACTTTAAAGGAATGGATTTTCTAACCATAAGAAAAATGGCTCACAGCAGGCTGAGGGTGAAATAAAAACAAAACTGAACTAAACCTTTGAAACCATAATATATACCCTGAGGCTATTAAAAACATTATGTTAGATGGATCTAGGAAAAAAATAGTTAATAAAATCGACATTCTAACAGAATATATGTTGGGATTCAAACAAGATGGGATTTTATTCAAGTCAATTATTTTTCTATGAGAAAAAATAAATAGGAGGAAAACTTAATGAAGGAAAATTTTAACAGCAATTCACTTTAAAGTGAAAAAGTCAGAGGTAAGAATGTTTAATCTTTTCTATATAATACCAGGTATCTAATAAATTGCCATTGGGATCAACTAATAACTCATAATTTTCTTCTTCCTTTACTACATCTTTGTATTACATCCATACCTTTTCAGATTCACCATAGTAATTCCCAATCAAATGGAACTAAACAGAGAGAAGTGTCAAAATATAAAGGTAAATGGAAGTATATACTGACTGGTTGATAAACTTATTGAATGAAAGAGAATCACTCAAAGACCATCATGTTGCATTCTTTGAAAATGGAAAAGCTAGGTGTGCTGAATAGCTACAAGGAAACCAACATTTTAAGATGATTAATTAGAAGTTTGTGATACGCAATCATCTTCATCCCAATTTCAAGCTCTCCTTCCCTTCTCTTCTACTCTTTGTCATGAATCTACAACTCTGTTATTCACAGCATATCTATAAAGTGTAAAGAATTTAATTTTTTTTTTTTTTTAGTTTTTCTCAGACCTTTCTTTGAGGTTCAACTCAAACGAACTATAACCTAGAACACTGTGAGTATTCAAAAGGAGAGGCTGGGATACCACTGCTGAGTTAAATAAAAATATATATGTATGTTTTTAATTTAGAGAGATTGCTACAAACATAAACAATAGCATTTGGAAAGATTTTGATCATTGTTATTTTAGGAACATAATATACTATTTGCATGTGTTTGGTGTTTTGTACATAAGGCTGAGTTGCATATATTAAAGTATTAAAATAATAGCTACTGAGTATATATCATAACAAATAACAAGAGAAACTGATCAGCAAAGCATAGTGATTGAGAGTATAAGGACCTTTGAATCACCTACTTTTAATCTTATCTTAATGAATTATTACTGTGTGGTGTCACATATTTAACTTATCTGAATCTTTATTTTAGCATCTGTAAAATGAGGACATCACTACATATCTCATAGGATTCTACTGAGGATTTAATTCATTTAAATACATAACATTCTCCTTACAAGTTTCTAAAATGTTTTAGGCATCTACAAAGTTTTAACATATTATTAATCATAGGTTCTAAATTATGTGATAATCTTGAAAAGAATCAATGTCAAAATGGTATTCATCAACTAGATGTAAATTTCATTAACAAACATGGCAACAAACAAACAAACTACAATTATTTATTTGTTGTGGTTGTGTTAGAGCCTGTCTGTAGCAAGTTAAAGTCAAGTCATATTCTGGTTAAGGGTATAAGTAAAGATTTCACTGTGGTTTAAATTCTGAAAAATGTGGAAGAGGTAGGAGAATTTAGCTATCCTAAAGTCCAAATTAGCATAGGCATACTGAACTCAAACAAACAAGCAAAAAAAAAAAAAAAAAGAAAAAGAAAAAAACAAGCAGCAAAACATTTACATTTCAAGTACAGTACTATCTGATTGTGGTCCTTTACTCACTAACTTGGAATTGTTCCTTAGAAATAATAAATAATACAAATTATATTTATGGGTAAATTATTAAATTAATTGTTCCCTTAAAATAATGGGAACTTATAAAATTGTTTTAAAAGATATATAACCATAGCAATAATAATGAGATCACAAATGAGGATAAATTATGTTAAGAATAACAAGGAAAGGCTCAAGGAAAAAGTGAAAAGCAAAATGTGCACTTTACTTTCAAACACAACTCATTGGCATTACAATTTTAATAAAATATGATATCCATTGTATTAATATAATGTGGCTAATTCAAATTTTATTGACATTATGGTTTTGTTTGTAATTATTAATGTATTTGTTGGTTTTATATAGATAAGGGCCTTAGACATAAAAAAAAAAAAGGTTTTATTTTTGTGATTGCTATGATTTGAATGTGTCCTTTAAAATTCAAGTGTTGGAAACTTGATCACCATTGCAGCACTACTGGGGGATGGGACTTAATGGGAGCTGTCTGGGTTAAGGGAGAACCATTCTTATGATAAGATGGATTAATGCCATTATCTTGGAAGTGAACTCATTATTATAGGAGTGTGTTTCTTATACAAAGATGAGTTAAGCTCCACCGCTCCTTCCCCTGTCTTTGTCTTTCTGCCTTCTGCCACGGGACGACACAGCGTGAAGGCCCCTGACAGATGCCAGCTCCTCGATCTAGGACTTGCCAGCTCTAGAACTGCAAGGAAATGAATGTCTGTTGTTTACAAATTTCCCAGTTTCAGGTTTTCTGTTATACAAAATAAATTAATACAGTGATTATGTAAAAAAAATTATATAAAAATACTAACTTGGTAATTTTCAAGATTTTGGTATAGATAAAATTTACTCTCTCATAATCAATAATTGCAGCAACTACATGGCATCATAACTGATCTTTAGCGTACTGAAAAAATATGAAAACTATATAATGTAGTGATTTTAAGTGTTAATGTTTGTTAGTTTTTGCTTAGTTTAGTAAGATTTGTCTCTCATTAAGCTTACATTACTGTGGCGTAAATACCATTTTTATAACAAGGATTTTCAAATTCACAGGATAGAAAATTTAGAGTTGAGTAAAAAAAAAAATAGAAAAAGGAAGCATTTTTTTTGCTTTTTGAGAACAGGAAATATACAAACATTCATCTTACCTTTGAATAATATAGAAGAGAGACAAAATGTGATTGCACAACAATGAGAGGTTTGTTACATATTCTGATTGTGAAAAAAATGCAACATGAAATACACTGTTTAGGAAAGCTACATGTTGACATGAAGAAAAGATTCTGAGGAAGGAAGTGAAAAAAAGACATTGGAAACAGAAAACAAAATGGGTCAATATGTGCATAGAAAGAAAAAATTAGAAAAAGTCATATGAAAGGAAGAAAGCCAGGAGAGGTGAAAAGTAGAGGAAAAGAGTCATTTATTCATTCAGCCATGGAAGTAGGCAAATGATACACTCACTTACCAAGAACATATTGAGTTGTGGCTAAGTGCCAGGCTCCAGGTTAAGTGCTGAATACGTAGTTTGGAGTAAAATGGACACTTCGCTTATAGACTATGGCAGAGATAGCAATCAACAAAATGAAAAAACAAGGTAAATATACCGTTAATTCTACTCACTATAAAAGAAAACAGAGAAAACACCTCTTCTCTTGAAAATTCTAAAAACACATTTGTGCCATCAAGCAAGAAAGGAAGAAGGAAGGTACAGAAAATTAGTTTTCATAGTTACTCTGAGTTTACAACCACACAATAGCAGTTTATTATTTTTTACTCAACATATGAGCTTTTTGTTTTTTTAGTTTGTTTTCGGTTTGGGGCAGAAGCAAATGAATTAATGGTTAAATTGGAGATAAACTGTATTTCACACGCCGATATTTCCTCACACTGTCCATTGAATCATTCATTAATTCCAAAATAGAACATTAGAACATAGAGTGACAGCTTTTGTTTTAAAATGCCTAAGTCCATACTTAAACTACATGTCACTACTGATTCATGCAAACATTTCTGAAATTTATAATGTATTTGAGACCAGTAATAAGTTAACTTTCAAAGTCATGTTCTTATCAAATTAAATATAGCATTTCGATCTAGTATCGTCACTGCAGAAATATTTTCCAAGGAACTCTAAGAAACAGGAAAAAAAAACAAAGATTTCCCTACTGTTTCTGGACCTTCAGCTTTCTCCTCCAATCCCTTAGAGCTGTGGTCCTCAGTCTCTGTTATGTATAGCAGTGGTTCCCAACCATTTTGGCACCAGGAACTGGATTGATGGAAGACAATTTTTCCATGTACCAAGGATGGGGGAAGGGCAGACGGGAGGATGGTTTTGGGATGATTCAAGTGCTTTACATTTATTGTGCAATCAAACCTCTTTGCTAATGATAATCTGTGTTTGCAGCTGCTCACCAGTGTCATCATCTCTACCTCAGCTCTACCTCAGATCATCAGGCAGTAGATTCCCATAAGGAGTGCACAAGATCCCTCACAAGTGCCCAGATCCCTCACACAGCACAGTTTGCAGTAGGGTTTGCACTCCTATAAGAATCTAATGCCACTGATAATCTGATGGGAGATGGAGCTTATGTGGTGATGCCAGCAATGGCGAGCAGCTGTAAATATAGATGAAGCTTTGCTTGCTCACCTACCATCCACCTCCTGCTGTGCTGCCAGGTTCCTAACAGGCCATGGACTGGTATCAGTTCATAGCCCTGGGTTTGGGGCCCACAGATGTTTAGGACATGTGAAAATCAGTCTGATCAACTTTGTGTGTGTGTACTAAGTAAACATACTCAATATTTAGATGAATTTCATAGATCCCATAGATGTTCTTTAGTCTATCATTGAGCCTAAAAAATCCTAGAATAATCTTGAAACCATTTTTAATTCATTGAATTATTAGAGAGTTTTCGAAAAAAAAAAAAAAAAAAAACAACCAAACAAACAAAAATCTATGCTATGCAAAATGAACTACACCACTTCTTTCCCAGCTCAGTTTGTTGAAGAACCAGAAGCAAATATATAAAAGGCATGAATGGGTTACTGTGGAACTAGAAAGAGGGTAGTAACTGAGACAGGAAAGAAATTGCACAGAAACTAAGTTATGAGGTAGAACATAAAGAATGGAAGGGAGTGTTCAAAGTACAGAAGACAGAACATTGAGGCCATAATAATCATCCCAGGCAAGGTCATAAGAGGGTCTGCAGTGTAGGCAATGAACACA
Organism: Mirza zaza; assembly: GCA_008750895.1. Taxonomy (NCBI): domain Eukaryota; kingdom Metazoa; phylum Chordata; class Mammalia; order Primates; family Cheirogaleidae; genus Mirza; species Mirza zaza. The sequence continues at coordinate 44,679 of VSMD01015907.1, forward strand.
GGGATTGCTTTATGAACTGAACACACAGAGACAAGGACAGTGGGTAGAGAAGAGGCTGGGACAGTTTCAACAGCTTTGTATGTATCAGGCTGTGGTGTCTGCAACTAATCACTTAGATCACTATGAAATAGAAGTGAAATAGGTTGAACAAAGGATATTGTCCTTGGTAGGAAGCTGAATCTTTTCCAAATGAGTTTTCTGCTGGTGATAGAACTTAATGTATTTGGTTTGCTATTAAGCACCCCTGTAAAATAACCATTATGGAAAATGTTTATGTGGTCATTTATTTCCTCCATGGAATATAAGCCTGTCACTGAGTTTGACATTTCTATAGGTATGTGACAGGATGGAGATGCATAAAGTATGAGAATAGACCAGGTATTTGACTTTATTGGTGAACTATCTAATAATCTACAAGCAATAGCCATTTGAATGTATACAATTGGAGCCCAAATACAGCTATATAATGCTTTTAAAACATCATTTAGTTATTTTAGAATTCCAAATATGGAAAGACTAAGAATTTAAACAGTGTAATTATCTTTTAAATGCTTCAATTTTGATATAATTTATGTCATTGAGACAAAATTTTTTATGGTTCATAATACAAGTATAGTCTCCCTCAACCTCATTGCCATCTTAGGATGTCCTTTATTTAGAATAAAATTTTACGTAGCAAAAACTTAATGACTCTTTCATTTTCATAATCATTTACAGCCATTATAACATAGGTCACTCACAGCTTCTGTTATTACTAGAACATTAAAGACCCTGCTGGGGCCTCTCATTGTTATTTGCTTGACATCCACTTAATATTTACCACTGGGAACATCACAGATGGCTCAGTTTTCTTCTGATCATAATAATGAAGAATAATTGTTATTTTTATGGGTCCTTCTGGGGTACTCTGTTTGTAAGTAAATAGCTTATGGAAAGAGAGAAATTATATTTGAGGAGGCATTATCAATCGACCACACCCCACCAAAAAAAAAGTTGCACAATTAAATTGTACCTAGACTCCTCAAAGTTTAATCCACCAGGGAAGATATAGATAGGATAATGAGTTAAATAAGCATGAAAGCACATTGCAATTGTTGCAATGCTTACAAATATTTGGGATACAAGTAATGAAAAACAAAAACACCTTAGTCAAACTGCTTTAGCATAGGGAATTTATTATCTTCTATAATTGAAAATTTCAAAAGAAGCAATGGCTTCAGGCACAGTTTGTTTTAAAAGTTCAAGCAATGTCATTAAATTTGGTTTGTCTGCACAACTTAACTCTGTTTCCCTAGTTTACTTCATTTTCTAAGATCACTGACCAACTTCTGGGATTACATCCACATTTAGTAGGAAAGAATTTTTATACTGACTAGCCCTGTTGAAATCCCAGTGCTTCTCTTTGAATCAGACGGCATATCATGCCCAGTCCTGAACCTAGAGAACCAAACTGATTGTTTCACACTGGTTAATGTAATGCATATGTGCTAAAAGATGAGAAAATGAAGAGACCCAGAGTTATGCTAGGTACCTAAAGCAACAAATTGCCCCAATAATAAAATACTGTTAAAAATTACCTGATGTGACTGGCATTAGTAGTGGATAGTTTAGTCATCAAAGTCAGGTAAAGCTAATGTTTTAAAAAAGAAATGTATATGTATATATTTAAATTTTAAAAAAGGTATCTATTTAATACAAATCTTTGGATGTAGATCCAAGGCAACTATTATAGCATGGTGTACAAGATTGTCTTCCTTTCATAAACATAAAACATACCCACAATACGTATTCTATGATTTCTATTTTCATTTTTTATAATAAATATTGAAAGATACTTGCAAGATAATCTGATTCCATAATTCTTATTTTTGGTAATTTCCCTCTAATTTTATAGTTGTGTTTTCTCGAGGATTAACACTGATGTCTTTAGAAATTCATAGAGCATGGTGTTGCAGGTTGTCCTCTTTTTCTAAAACACACCTAAAGTGCATATTCTTGGATTTCTATTTTTTTGCTTCCTTTAAATTGTAGTGAGAAATTTTCAGTCCAGCCAAAATGGTGTAGATCCATTTCACTCCTTTCTTTCCTCCTCTTCCCCACTAAGTACAACTATAAAATCTTGAAATAACCCAAAGACAACCAAAACTATACTCTGAAATGCAGTAAAAAAGAGAATGGTTTAACTATCCAAGACTAAAGGAACACAGAGGAACATGCAACGCGCGCGCGCACACACACACGGCCACCCAGACACATTGTTTTCCGACCTCCAGGAGCAACAGAAGGCAGCCCATGTAGATTCCTTCCTCCCCTGAATCAATCAAAAGGTCCTTCTGACAACATCAGGAGTACAGGAATCAATCAGGAGCTCACAAATATTAAGTAGCTATAGGAGACTCATTGCCCTTTTGGGTCAAAATCTAAAACTACCTACAAGGAAACCTCTTTGTCCACATAGGGCTGATACATCCTCTTCACTTCTCAGAGAGAGCTTGCCAGTTCAGGGTAGGAGAGAGTGTGGGTTTTCAATGGGGGTTATCATACCCCTCCTCTACACCCTGCCAATCTGGGAAAATCCCTTCAGCCTCCTCAAGCAGTATCAGCAGAGAAAAGCAGAGTGCCAGCTACAACAGGTAAACCAAGTAGACTGCTATGATATGAATGCCGTATATCTCCAAAATTCATATGTTGAAATCTAATCTCCAATGACAAGGTGTTAGGAGGTGAGCCTAACTACCTAATTAATGCCCATTTGGGGTTAGGGCCTTTATGAAATAAGCACCAGAGAGTTCCCTTGTCCCTTTTACCATGTCAAGACACAGAGAGAAGACGGTTGTCTATGAGTCAGGAAGAAATCCCTCACCAAACATCAAATCTTCCATTTCTTTGATCTTGGACTTCTGAACCTTCATAACTGTGAGAAATAAATTTATAGTGTTTATAAGCCTCCCTGTCTATGGCATTTTGGTTACAGCAGCTTTAACAGACTAAGACACAGAATAAAACAAAACTGTGAAGGCTCTGAAAATTCTACTGACAGCCTGAAAAGTAGGGCAATACATGTGGCCTAAACCTAAACAAGGTGACTACCTAATAAAATAGTAAATAAGAATAAAAACAATTAAATAGACCCAGAGTTCATGACTGTGGAGAAATTAAACTTGCCTGGATTTCTCAGAATTCCCATAAAAAGTTATATAGTTTCCTCAATCTTTACATACCATGAGAATTAGATCTGTAGCCATTTGTCTAATTAATTGTTCTGATCCAGAGTATAGTATAATTTTTTCTATCTGTTTGAAAGGTTCCAATGATTACACAGTCCCATTAGGTTCCTAGATTAAGCCACTAAGGAACTAGGAAGAATGGGAATATCTTCCGCAATATTTGCATTTCAATGAAGAATGGATGGGCCTTGCAGAGAGCTCTAGACATGTCATGTCTCATAATATCTGAGACATGAGGGCCATTAATAATCATTATAATTTTTTTTTTACATATTAACGTTATATATGTATATCAAATGTTCACAATAAGGACACATTTTCAGGAAAACAAGACCATCATCCTCTTTCTACTTTATAAGCAAAGAATTTTTTTCTTCTATCTGATCCACGAAATATCCAGCTCTTCATGTATGAAGAGTTCCCATTAGTTCTCATCTTATCTCCCTATAGGTAAGAAAATTTACCTTAGGGGGCCCTACCACTTATCATTTACAGTGAGGCATATTTAATATGAAACCTGGTTCTGTGCTCGCTTCAGCAGCACATATACTAAAAATGGAACGATACAGAGAAGATTAGCATGGCCCCTATGCAAGGATGACGTGCAAATTCATGAAGCATTCCATATTAAAAAATATAAATAAATTAAAAAAAGAAATCTGTTTCTGATTGAGAACACTTCAGGTATGCATCTAATATAAAAGATAGATATGAAAGCCTCAACTAACATAATAGACAAACTGACCAGAATTCAATTGAAAATCACAAATCATACAAAAAACCAAGAAAATCATGACTTGATTGAGAAATGATAATCAATTGATGCTAACGCTGAAATGAATCAAATGTCAGAATTATCTAAGGAGGATTTTAGCAGCTAACTAAAAATACTTCAATGATCAATAACACATTCTCTTGAAATAAAGTTTAAAAGAGGAAATAGCCAACAAAAAATATAAGATAAAAAGATAGAAATGGATATTTTAGAATTAAAACATAAAATAAAAACTCACTAGGTGGACTTAATAGTACAATGAATATGATAGAAAATAAAAGAAGTAAACTTAAAGATATAACAATAGAATTCAACTGTATGAACAAAGAAAAAAGTACCTCAAAAAAATCGAGCAGTTCCACACAGAACTGTGGAATAATAATAAAACATCTCACATGTATATCTTCAGAGCCACAAAAGAAGAGGAGAAAGAGAGTAGAGCTAAAAGAGTATTTGAAGAAACAGTGTCTGAAAACTTTCCAAAATTGGCAAAATATACAAACCCACAGATTCAAAAACCAGAGTGGACCCTAAATCCAAAGAAATTCAGAACAGAGATATCATAATTAAATTTTCAAAACCCAGATGTAAAGAGACCTAAATGGAAATGTATTTTCTGTACTTCACATCAAGTAGAAAAAATGTTGATACTGGTACATTGCTATAAATTACACATATATTGTAACACTCAGACCAACCACTATAAATCTATATAAAAAGATTCATCAGAAAACCACAATAAATAAAGTAAATTGAGAAGTTAAAGGTACTTTTTTTTCAAAGCAATCTGATTAAAATATTTTCTTGTTTTTGACACTCCTCCAGTTTTACAATTTTCTATTCCACATCTAATCTGATATGATTATTTTGAACCCCAGGGTCCAATTAGTTCCTATAGAATTAGTTGCTGCAAACATATTTTTTTCACTGTGTAGATCAAAACATCAGTCTCGGTTAAGGTATTTTGTGCTCTTATAGTTTCTTTTCCCAACATGTACTAAAGCTCTTAGTCAATGATCTCCAAAACTGTTGTATATTAACATCATTTCAAGAACTTTTATTTGAATGAGGCCATATCTCATATCAACAATGTCAGACTTCTGAGGATGAGATTGAGATGAGAGGCAGGCATTATTACTTTAAATTTTTTCTAATGTTCAGCTAAGTTGGAGAACTAGTGATCTAAGTACTTACTTAACAACTTTCAGTCATCTTTGGTTGAAGAGATGACATATAGATTTAGTTTATGAACCCTTGGAACTGGAGGAAAATATGCACACAAGCAAATAAGAAAAATAATTACTGAAATGATCAATAAGGCAAGTCATCGTTTATTTTAAGGATGAGTATTTCTAAATTTGGGACATTTAATTTATGTTGTCATGATCATTTCCCAAAGGACTTTTAACTGTCTATAGCATTAAAATAAACCTTAAAAGTAAAATGACCTAAACACAAATCATAGTAAATCAGATGTAATAGCTTTGGACAGTGACTGTTTGGATTCCTTTTGCTACCATTTCTAATTATGCTTAACAATAGTAGAACATACATAATAGAACATTTGATGAGACTCTCTTCAATGCTCCTTTTAATAATATTTTTTCTAAGGTTGAATTCTTTCATTATTTATTCTCTTTTATTCTATCTTTCTCCATTTATTCTTAATAGACATTATTTATTTTACTTTTTTCTCCACTTTGAGTTTTAAATCAGGGTTCAAATTTTCTACAATGACTACTTTTAAATGTAATTTTAAATTTTAACTCATTTATTTCAAAGTTTAATTTTATAACAAAGCTACATTAAAATTTTCCAACATGCAAAATAAATAATCCATTTCATTTAGAAAAAAAATCAAGTTTATTCACTTTAAGTCTCTCATTGTAAAGAAAAGGCTACTTACTCAGTTTATGACATTTGTAGTAATGATGCTTTGGTTTTGCTGTAAGTTATCTCTGGTCTATGTTAAGATAAATTTTGAATTGAAATTTTGATTGATTTTGTATTTTAAAAAATTAACTCAATTTTACCTTGATGCCCTAAATAATTTTTCTGTTAACTAAATTTTCACTTGTCATTTCTTACTATATCCCATTCTTATTTTTGAAAATTAAAGTTTGTACAATTAACATTAAAGAGCTTCAAAATTTCACTGCTTGTACCTAATGAAAATCTTCTAAAAATATGAAAGAAGTGTTTAATTGATTACCTGACATAGTATTTTTAATAAAACAGCCTTAGAGTGGTAGGATGTTGGGATGTCAAAATGGGAGAACTTAAAAAGCAAATTATAGAATTATTTTGGAGTATATTTCATCAGTTATACTTATTTGTTTGGATTTTTCATACAGAAATTGAAAGGTGCTGGATAAATAATTTTCATATCTTCAGAGTAACATGAACTCTATTTTAGAAAAATTATAATTTGTTATTATCAATTATACACAGCACAAATTTCAGTGCATTTTGACCAGAGCCATAAGCCTTTGTGTTGATTTAAACAGTTTTATTGAGAAATATTGGTAAACAACAAACTGCTTGAGTTTATGTATACAATATGATCAGTTTTATTCGAGGTACATAACTATGAAAGTAACAAAACAATCAACATAACCATTACCTTAAAGACTTCCTGCAGCACTTTGTAATCTTTCTTTTCTATCTCATCCTATTTTCCCCAGGCCCAGGAAATTACTGATATTCTTTATTTCACTATGGATTAGTTTGCATTTTTTAGAGTTCTTTGGTGTGTTTTGTATGTTTTTTAAAAATAAATTGAATCATAAAACATGTGATCTTTTGTTTCTGGCCTTTTGTACTTGGCCAAATAATTCTAAGAATCAACTATATTGTTTTTGATGATAGTTAACTCCTTTTATTGGTAGCTAGTATAGTGGCTATTTTAATATCATACAAAATAGATTTTAACAGAGGATATTTTAGCAGGGATGAATAGCAGGGATCTTTTTATAATAATAAAGGGGCCAATTCATCAAGAGGACATAATAATCTGAAACATTTTTACATCTAATAATAAACTTCAAAATAAAAAATGACAAAGTAATAGAATTGCAAGGACAAATTGACAATTCACAATTCACAATTATAGTTGCAGATTTTAACAACACTGAATATTAGATAGAACCATGAAATAGAAAATCAGTAAGTATATAGAACAATTAATAAGCATTTTTAACAACGTTGACATAGTTGACATTCATGGAATACTCAAACAGACTGCAGCAGAAAAGTTTACTTAGACATTTACCAAGATATATCGTATTTTGAGGCACAAAACAAGTTTTAATGAATTTAAAGGCATTCAAGTCATACACATTGTGTTCTTATAACACAATTTTTTTATTCATTTACCTAATAATGTACAAGTGAAAATCATAAATGTTTCTCATTTTATAATATATGGAATATCTTAATATCTTGATAATTGATAAATGACTAATTAGAACCCTCAATAAACATGGATTATTACAAATATGTATGTTTCAATCAGTGATCTATGAACGACTTCTTGTCAATTGGAGGAGATAGAACAGAAATTATAAATAGTAAATAGTTCTCTCCTTTTAAGAAGTACTGAATTTTTAATTTAAAAAAGTAAAGTATTTCGTTTTCCATAATTTTGGCTGAAGAATTAAACTTTGAAAGTTCTTTGTAACTCTGATGTGAAAACAAGGTAGGTGATTATCCAAATCAATTTTATTTGGGTTGATGAATTTTTCTCTAACGTTTAAATGCCAATTCTCTAAAACGTGTTCAGTAAGGTCATTCTTTATATTTTAAGACTATTTATATTCCATTTCTTATGCTTAAATATACAGAAATAAGTAATAAAATATACTTTTAAAAATTATATAGCTGATTCTAATAATGTTTTTTCATTGCAAAGTCTAAAATGCATATAAAGAGTATAACTTTATATATATATACACACACACATACATACACATATATATATCCTATTGTCCTATTGGTTTTGTTCCTCTGGAGAATTCTGACTAATACAAATTATGAAATTTTGATACAAAGAGTGGTTCTAAAGTAAAACAATTTTAAGGAAGAGTTTTCTAAAATGGTTGTGGGATTTCTGGCATTGGCTCTCTAATCTAATTAGGTTTACAGATGCTAATGTCTCCATTTCCAGCAATGCACAATGCACTGATTGTCCAAGTTGTGAACTGTTTCCAGAGATATGCAAAATGTCTGTATTGGACACTGCTAATCAACCATAAACAAAAAGTAAGGAGATAGGTAGGTGATTCTGTTTATGGCACCTTAAAATATTTTTGGAAAACGAATAAATATAATGACATGAGTCATTTGCTCCTAATGTCACTGCACAAAGTAGTAAAAAAAAATCAAAACAAAAAAACCTATGAGCTCAGGCATTTGAATTTTCATCTTAAGCATCATATCAATGACTTCAGGACTTTTATGAATACCCTGAAGGAGAACCTTATTTTCAGTTAGTCACAAGGCTGAAATTACTGAAAATCACACTCAGAACTTCACCCTGTGACTAGCTAAATTATAAAAGAAGTTGAACTCCTACTCTTTCAGGTTGTCTACTCTTAAAGTGAGGTCTATTATGGCGGAAAAGGCCATGTGGAAGCCATAATAACCCCTTCTACCAGAGAGAGTAATAAATCAAAAGCAATATCACATTCCTAGAGGGACTTCAGAGATTAGTGCCACCATCAAGGATTGGAAGGATACAGCGGTGATTCCCACAACATTGCTATTTAACTCACCTATTTGGCCTCCATGGAAAATGCCTGTTGAAGAAAAACAATGGATTATTATAAACTTAACCAGGTAGTGCCTCCAATTGCATCTGCTCTGCCATACTTTGTTTCATTACTTGAGCAAATTAATACATACTTTGGTATCTGATATAAAGCTATTGTTCTAGAAAATGCCTTTTTCTCCACAGCTATCCATGAGGCTCATCAGTATCAGTTTGTTTTCAGCTGACAAAGACAAAATTACAGCTTCACTGTCTTTCCTCAGAGGTATATCAACTTTCTAGCCCTATGTCATAATTTAGCTTTCAGGGATCTTTATTACATTTCTCTTCCTTAAGGCATCATACAGATCCATTACATTGATGACATTATACTGATTGGATCTAGTAAGAAAGAAGTAGCTACTGTTATAGATTTATTGGTAAGACTCTTAAACATTAGAGAAAGAGGATTAACTGTTACTAAAATTCAGGGTTCTCTACCTAATAAATTTGTAGGGATTCACTAGTGTAAGTCATGTTAAGATATATATCTTCAAGTGAAGGATAAATTGTTCAATCTGGCCTCTCCCTCAATTAAGAAAGAGGCACAGTCTCAATAGAAATGTAAGAAAGTACCTTGTAGACCTGTTTAACTAGGTATATTGGCTTTTAAAATTCTTAAGGTCATTATTCAATAGGACCCCTTTTGCAGCTCAACATAGAGTGGGAAACTATCTTGAAAAGATTTGAGAATGTAGCTTTTGTCTATTGTAGTAAATTATAATTTGAAACATAGAAAAAATTCATGCTGTTTTTAAAGAAGTTGTATCAGCTTGAACTTAATGGGATTTACACAGTTTAAATGAAAATAGGTTTCTATGAACTAAAAATATCTAGCCAAGAAGCAAGCCAAGAAATTTACTCAGCTATAATCACACACCATTTCCTACAGAAAAGTAAGGATATCTCAAAGAGTCACCCTAACAGCCACTAAGACCAATAGATTTAGTAACCACCCCCAGGGAGTAGAATCAAGCCCTAATCAAGGAAAATTTCCTATGCTGGAGATTGGGGGAAGGGAACTAGTAATTTTTGCTGGCTAGATCTCAAAATATCCATAGACAAGTAACTGTTAAATGCCTCCATTTCCTCCTTCATTTTTTGAATGTTAGTGCCTATTGTTACATCCTGCTCCTGCCTTACAACTGTCTGAAGGGTATTCTGCTGCAGTGGTCAGGACTCTGAACTGAAGAAGTGCACCCAGGTATAATACCTGAGAAGTTATTAGCACTTCGAATTGATTTAGTTGAATAAATTCTGAAATTCTCGCTTTATACTGATAATATGAAAATATAAAACTTTGGATCTTTTGGGAAGGGGTGAATCAATTTTATCAATTTTATACATGGAAAAGATGTGAAATATTAGGGGACATAAGGAAGATTTTGCTACACTGTAATATTGGTGGTACTCACTCAACCATGTCTTTGTTTACACTGCCTATGCACACACATTGACTATGTGCTTATTAATATGACTTAATTTGACCAATTGAACATTGTAAGTGTGATGATGCAAGAAGTTTGATAGGTACTTACACACTGGGACTTCATTTGGGAGCCAGTTGCCACATAGGTAGCTCACCTACACCATAATTTGCAAAATAATTGCCACGTTTAATCAAACAAGCATAAAACCATTAAACATTGTTGTTTGAAACTACTACATTTTATTTAATTTGTTATTCACAATAGGTAAGTGTCTAACTCAACTTATCAAAGTCACCATTGAAATATGGCAGGTATAAACATAATCATGGATGCTATTTATTGGCATATGTTGTGTGGTGCACAAGGAACTTCATAAACATTATCTCTATATTTCCTTAAATCAATTCTTAAAGATAAATGTATTCACTTTAGAACAACCATTTTATAGATGAGAAAACCAGGTTGTAAATTTTGGTATAAATTTATCAAGTTTAGGGTGAGTAATAAATAGGTGCTGGAATTGAAATGTAAACATAAGTTTATTCTAATCCCAATATCTAGGTTCTTATCTATTTTTCAATATTGCTTCAAGGATTCCAGTTCTAAACACTTTGTGTCCCCATTGCAAAGATGTGCAAAATTATTTTCCCATATTTTTTTCTTTTCTCATTTGCTTTCTGACTTAGTGAAAATTTTATTGATGCTTTTCTGAGGGTTCTTCCCTTTCTACTCTTACTGGTGGAGGTGTTTCACATAGTCAAACCTGGCAATAAACCTTCCCCAACGCACATTCAGTAATTCTGGGTACATGTCTCATCCACTTCTATGGATTCAGTTTGGGCCCTTTCTTACAAATAAGATGCTCATTTCCTTCCCTTCAGCCAATGTCTCCAAATACAAAAAAAAATCTTGCAACTTCCTTCAAGAATCCTCCATTTTAAAATGACTGCTCAAAGAAAATTTGTAATTTTTTGGTTTCCAGATGTGATAATATGTGTGTTTTGGACTGAGTTGGGTAATTATCTGTTCCTCATATATCTCAATCTTCCCAGGTCAGTTTCAGACAGTAATCATGATGGTGATGTGTAAAAGACAGATGAGGATAGTGAGAAGTGTGAAAGTTGTAAGTGGAAGTAGAAAAATTGATATGAACTAAATCACCAAGTCAATCTTTTTGCCCCCAATACTAAGACATGTAAGTACTAGATCTGCCTTTATAACTTGATGTATTAATAAAAATCAGAGCAAATTAAATTTTGAGGAATTTGATATGGTTCTATTCTAGTGGCTACCCCTTGCCCTCCCAATGTTTTAAATGCTATGTATGAAAGATGAGTTATACTGGAAAATGAAAATACACAAATGTATGGATTTTTACTCAATAGCAAAGTTATGCTAAAGATAATTACATACACAACATACTTCACACAAAATAGAAAGTATACTTTGAGAAGATTCTAATTTGTGTATTAAAAACTCATGGCTTGGGTGAGGCAAAGTCATAATATGTAACCAAAATGTTTGTGCCCCTATAATATCCTGAAATAAAAAGAAAAAAACTCATTTTAAAAACTTAGAAATCTAAAATGCTGAAGCCATATATGACATGAATCTTAGGAGTTATGTTCATTACCAATACTAAAAATAAAGAGAGTAATGGTTTGGGTTAGAAAAAAGTAGAAGAAATTCTCTAAAATATTAATAGGATTATCTGAAAAATTTCCAAAATACGCCACAGTCTTAGTTTTGGCCTCATTTATGTGGTATAATTTGCATTACATTATGCCTTTTCTTTTAACAAATCTAGAATACTGAAAGAAAAAGCATGATTTATAAATGCCCTTTTGTTCACCCATCAAAGTGCATTTAATATTGTTTTTATTTTATAGGCATATTCACTATGTGAAATTTGTAAAGCTTATATTGAAAATTGCCCCCTTGTGGAAAGTTGTCATTTAGATTAACTTTTTTTTTTAAAGAATGAATTATATTTTACACTGGTTTACAACAAAATGAAAACACCTCCTTACATGTTTTTACAAGGTGATGCTGATGCTGCTGGTCTGGGGGTTACATTTTGAGAACCACTGCTCTAAACCAACTATTTATTCATGAAATTCTCTGAGAAGTCAAAAGATTGACTCATTGTGAGGCTAGATGACTGAAAACATTATCTTCTTTAAAATATCTAGAGATATGATTAGAAAAGTTTAAAAAACTAAAAGTATTTGTCAAGTCATAAGCTCACTCATCACAAGATATTATTCAAAATAAACATAAATGCAACACTTTATTAAAGTAAAAGTATCTTTACTATTAATATACAAATGGTGAAGTGTGACAAGTTTGGTATACTATAAGTCATACTTTCCATGTCTCTCATAAATACAAAACTTCAACATTTGCAGTATAATCTTTACAGTTTAGATATATATACAGCATTTCATAGGGACATACTATATTGAAACAATGAGAAACTTGTGGTAGTCAACTTAAGAATATAGAATTTAAATTGATGTATAAGTTAAAGAAAATAAAAGATAGCATGTTTTAATGCATACTGAGCACACCATAGAATTCACATACCAAAACAAAGGTGTTCTTTAAAACCTTTATTTCTAAGTTCATACATTTCTAACAGGGTTTAGAGGCAAATGCTAAACCATAAATATTTCTTTAAGAGTTCTAATAAGTAGGTTGCTCTTTAAATAGTACCTTTTATTTTATAGTATGCATGTTGTTCTCTGAAAAATCCTATTTGCAAAATTTAATCATAGGTTCTATCTCTGTTAATTTTCTCCCCTGGATTTCATTAGGTTTTCTTCTTTGCATCATCATAATTGGCTTTAATTTTCATCTAAGCAATGTTTCTAGTCCCTGATCAGGTGCTTTCTCAAAGTCAGGTACTTCTAACTTATCTTAAATGTAGGAGTTCAGTTTGCCTTTCTGGATTCTATTTGTTTGTTTCTTTGCTCTCTTATGTCTGATTGTGATTTGAAATTTTCAACAGTCACTGCTTTGCTTACTCTCGTCCATGGATGGCTAAAAGCAGATGCCAGAAGCTACGTGTTTTCACTTCAGAAAAGAAAAAAATAGGTAGTAATGTTTAAATTTACATGAGCAACAATTATGAATATTGTGTGGTCAGAATTCCAAAAATTGTATAAAAAATGTAAAGAGGTGATGCCAAGTAATATATTTAAGTTATTGGTAAAATCCTAAAGTGAATAATAAACTATTTTTCTAAGAATATTAATTGTTATCAAATAAATATTTACCATTATATATAATTTAAAATCTTTTCTTTATAGGAGGGGAAAGAATCTATTAGCATTCTTTTAATAACGTTAATTGGCTGTATTTCATGGCTAAATGTAATTTTTAAAGAGGGGTTGGGTGAGACCTCGAAGAAAATTATTTGCTTAGTGACTACTCTATATCTCAGTCCTTTTATAATTTTCTCATTTATATATATAATTGTTTTATTTCAGAACATTATTAAGCCTACGAGGAGAATACTTTCTTTAAAAATTTCCACTTTAGGATTGAAGTATTCTATTTCTGTGACCAGCAGCAATTGAATTTCAGCATATGTCAATACATCCATATGTAATTTCAATGTGAGAATTTTATGTAATAATGCTTTGAAGGTTAATAAACAGATGCAAATATTTCCTCTCTAATGTAAAATAATGCTAACAGTCTTATTTTAAAAATATTTTACCTACTCATAAAGTGTGTGTTGAACATGAACTCTGGATATGATTATGAAAAAGTACTGGATGAGGTGTTTAAATTGAACATTTACATTATTCTCCATGAAAAAAACATTTTAAATTTTAAAAATAATTTTAATATTTCTTAAATTAAGAAATGAAAAATATTATTTCTACCACTTTGTAGTATTTTCATCAAGGATCATCTTATCAACAACAATAAAGGATAATTTATGATTCTAAATCAAATATATATCAGAGGATTAATAAAGACCCAAGAGACACCATAGTAATTTGCTCTATTTTTAAAAGTTCTATGATATCTTTGTCTTATAACTGGGAAAATTCAATTTCAACAATATCTAGAATGTATGTAATGTATAGAAAAACAATACAGAACTGATTAAAAATATTTTCAGTGTGTATAAAAAGAATTGCTTTGTCATGCGTGAAAATAAATTACACAGTATAATTTTTTATATTTAGATTTTATATTCAAGATAGAATAGTTTCAATTGAGCTTATTCATTGGATGTACATAAGACAGTTCGTTTGAGTGTCACAGATATGAGCAAAATATATCAGTAATAATGGTAATTGTAGTTTTTTTCTTTTGATAAAGCAGGATGTCATGCTAATTCAAAGGCACAAATACATCGTAATTACTTAAAATAAATAAAGGTATGATTATAAAGTTACAAGTAATTGTTGGCACACAAATAAATAATTTGATTAATGAAATCTATTTATATAAATATTTAATTCAAAGACTAAGATTTACAAGAAATGTGCTGGACTAAATAACCTTTCAAAAATGCTTTTATAGGTATTAATATTAAAAATAAAGGAAAACTTAAGAATCATTACATTAATGTTAGACATTAGTATCAATAGAATGCCAATATGTCTTACCCCACAAAAATAAAAAATAAATCTTTAGAAATCAAAACTATTAATTAAATTCCTTGCAAATCAATTGTAAAATGCAATAACACATTAATTTGTGCCACTTTTGAAAGTAAAATAAGTATTAAAACTTTGATATTACTTTTTCCTCTTTTATGTTGTTGAATATAGATTGTCACTGCCTAATTTCACCTAACCTATCAAGAAATACAAATATTTCAGTGATATCTTTGTCTCTTGGTTTAAAATAGTATAAGATTCAGATTATTTTAATAGTACTTATATTCAGTCAACCCTTTGAAATTTTATACTAATACTTAAGAGTACTCTCAAACAGTAAAAATAACATTTACACAGTCATATGGGTATGTTTAGAATAAGAATGAGGCATGTTATTCAATTCTACTCATAATTTACAATTTTCTACAAGCCATCCTTATTTGGAAACTTTTTATAAATAGCATAATTTGGAGCATTCCATTGAAATATTTTAAAAAATTATCACAGTATTGCCTTGCTCCTGCATGGCATGGATTTCAAGAAGTAAGAATCATTTGGACAACTGAAACAGTGCACTTCAAACAGTCTGTCTACAATTAGCTTTACATTATCTGTTAATTTCATCACTCTATGTGAGTGGCAGGAAATTTAACAGCATATATATATATATATATGGAATATTTAAGCCATTTTTCACATGAAAAATCTAAATAAATGAGAACAAAATTTCAAATTGAGAAAACACAAAAATATTTTCTTCTTTATTATGATTTCTCCACTCTTGAAGTAAAGCACAAATATAACAATGGTAAACATGTGAAATCATTCTCTCAGTCATCCTAATTCTTTCACCGTCTTCAGTTGAAAACCATGTGTCCCTATCCAGGAAAAATTAGCATTCATGGCTATTGCTTCACGGACACTTTACTACGCTTATTCACTTTGCACAAATAAACTAATTCAAGTATTTTGACAAGTTTTAGTACATTGATACAAAACAAAACAAACGAAAACACAGTAAAGCAAAGCAAAAGAGATGATCAGACAAACATAAACTAAAATAGCAACAGTCAAAACCATCAAAGACCAGTTGGATGATTAAGTTAGTTAAAATGACCTAACTGGTTTATTTGCTTAGACACTACTCAAATCCCTAGGTAGGCACAGGAATTCTGTTCTTTTCATCAGAATCTGCCAGACAGATAGCAAGAAGAGATTCCTGCATTATAACATTGCAGTTTATGGCAAAGACACTGTGGTGACTTGGTGCCTTTACATGCAGATGGTTATAGTCTGTCCTGCAGTCAGCCGGAAAAAAATGAGAAATAGTATAAAATTGTCTCTTCTTGGCTGACAATTTCAAGCACTTTGTAAAAATATTCATGAGGGCCATTAATATTACATTTAATAATCATTAAATTATGTTTACAAAGAGAAACTCCTAAACCAGGTCTCTCTTCACTGTTAAAAATTTCCCCAATGTTCTACTGGAACCCATTCTCCAACCAGTCAATATATGAGCTATAATATGCCTGGAACACCAAAGGTTCTAAATGTGATGAGACCTAAAGAAACCTTTGGCTTTCTAGGTTAAGAAATAATCTAAAACCTGCTCCCAATTGGTACTTGTATTTATAATCATATGTACTTTTTAAAACTTTATATGCAAGTTAAAGCATGTTTCAGTTTTTACCTCTGGGAGCTTGCATAGCTTGGAAGTTAATAAATATTTTATTCTGGTATAGGCCCTACCTATCAAGTGATATTAGAAAGTTTGTTTTGAATATTTGAGGAATTTCTTCAACCAAAATTGTTTATCAAAATCTTAAAATGACTTCTAGCTAAAACATCCAGGAAAAAAACACAGAGTGGCAATTCAATTGTTTATCATTTACACTTTTATGATACATTTAAATGTTAAATAATTTATTCTTAATTTAACCAATCTTAAGATTATAATTTCCATTAGCCAATTATATGTAATGATGCAAATGTAACAATGGGAAAATTAGCTCTTAAAGATTACCTACAACTATGAGTTAAAAATGTGTCTGAAGACATGATTTGAAGTATTGGAATATTAATGACTTTTTTGATAAATTATTCTAAAAATAAGTGATAATCACATATTTATAAATATATCAAGACACCATATTGATGTTGTTCCCATTTTGATTTATTTTATTTGAAGCTGAGGGCAGAAATCAATATCATTTTCACTTGCAATACATTTATTTTTTTGTGTAATCCATGATGAATGAATATGACACATAAAAAGTGAGATTTAGGTAATCTTTCTAATCTAATTTTACACACAATGTATATTCTTTCAAATGGGTAGCAATTTTGATCTGGCACTTCAGTCTATCAAAAATCAATGTTGAAAATGTACTGAATCATAACTTGAAAAGAATTCTCCAAAGTTCTTCTCAATTTTTAATATCTGCTTAAGACACTGGCTCCTTCAAGCCTGTATTCCCTGAAATTCCCCTGATAAAAAGTATAATCTTTATTAACTGCTTTCATCTTAAGCTAAAAGCCAGTTTAGGAATTCATTTGCCCAAGATACATCCATAAACATGCAGGGCTTTTTTACATATGTAGCTCACAAACCTTTTTTTTTTTTTTTCTTAAGCCCCTATTTGTTAGAGACATTGAACTATATTTGTTGGTTTTAAGAAATATACTTCTTAAAAATTAGAGCACTTTAGCCATATAACAAATTGCAGTACGTCAGCCATAGAATCAAATTAAATACCCAAGAGTTGGTGCCAGTCAGGTCTCTATATTGAAATTCTTAACAAAATTAACAACAACAACGACAACAACAACAAAAGGAAATTGACCATGGGCAGGAGTGTTTGATCGTATGTATATGTATACAAGCTATTCCAAGCTAGAAGTTTCCCAAGAAATTAAGGTCAATGGAATAGTTTTGGTCATAGGGTCACTGCAATCCAAATGCTCTTTGTAGTGTTGTTCAAGCCATTGTAGTATTGTCGTTATGCTTTGCTGTCATCTTCTTTCGATTGGATGATATCATTAGAAACTTTAATTTCTATAGTTTCTGGATTTAGAACTTCTTTCCCATTTTCTTCTTTTAAAGGCAATTTTCTGGAAGAAAATAGAAAAAATAATCTTATTTGCTAAGGTATTTTAAGAGATATCCTATAACATTTAAGTATTTTTATATAGGAAATATGTTACAATAATTAGAAAGAAAAAAACTAAATTTATTAAACTAATTTCAAATTGATATAAAATAATATAAAAGATAATTATACAATGAACTTTGTTTATTGTAAAAATGTAAGGTAGAAGAATAAATGAAACAATACATTCATAGAGTTAGATGCACCAAATTGTTCATTATAGAGTGCTTAGATTTGGTAACTAGTTGCTGATATTAAAAATAGAATTAATTGTTTTGGAATGTAAAAAGCCAAAACATTTTTATATGTCAACTATATGATTTATTAGGTCTTAAGTTTTTCAAGGAAAACCAATGAATAATTGTTGCCAGAATCTGTTACATAAAATTAGAAACTGGATAAATTACCAATATTCTTTGGAACTTAATACAAATAAAATATATTTTATGACTTTTTCATTTTTTAAAATTTACTGTGTATGTTTTCTTTGGTCTCTTTTCACTATTATTTAGTTCTTTTCACTTTTATATAACTTATGAGAACATTGTTTGAGAGTTGTTTTCAATTGAAACCTGTGGAGCAATAACAACTTTATTTCTTAATGTTAAGACAGCTTCATAAATCTTACTATGATGTCAATGAATCATGCTTTGCAATTTTTTTAACATTCTCAAATTCAATGGTATATCATTATGTCTTTTTATGTGATTTTTGGGAGTAATTGTTTCTCCCTTGACAAAATGTTTTTTACATATCAAGAGAATTCATTACAAATAGTATTTTTTTTTTATTTCTGCATAGTATGGGGGTACAAATGTTTAGGTTACATATGTTGCCCTTGCCCGCCTCCACTCCCCGCCCCAGAGTCAGAGAATCAAGTGTGTCCATCCCCCAGAAGGTGAGCATCCTACTCATTATGTTTGCATACACCCATCACTTCTTCCCCCTCCCACCTGCCCAATGCCCAATAAATGTTATTCCTATATATGCACTTAGGTGTTGATCAGTGAAACCAATTTGCTGGTGAGTACATGTGGTGCTTATCTTTCCATTCTTGGGATACTTCACTTAGTAGAATGGGTTCCAGCTCTATCCAGGAAAATACAAAAGGTGCTAGATCACCATTGTTTCTTATAGCTGAATAGTACTCCATGGTATACATATACCACATTTCATTAATCCACTAGTGTATTGATGGGCACTTGGGTTGTTTCCACATCTTTGCAATTGTGAATTGTGCTGCTATAAACATTTGAGTGCAGATGTCTTTTTTATAGAGTGTCTTTTGTTCTTTTGGGTAGATGCCCAATAATGGGATTGTTGGATCAAATGGTAGAGCTACTTGTATCTCTTTAAGGTATCTCCATATTGCTTTCCACAGAAGTTGTACTAGTTTGCAGTCCCACCAGCATATGAAAAAATGCTCAACATCTCTAATCATAAGGGAAATCAAAATCAAAACCACAATGGGATATCTCTTATCTCCAGTGAGAATGGCCTTTATCAAAAAGTTCCAAAACAATAAATGTTGGGGTGGATGCAGAGAGATAGGAAAACTCATAAATAGTATCCTAATTTACCACTGTGGCTTTAACCTCACCATTTTATTAGGGAGTGAACGTTACTATGCTAGTTTCTCTGAGACTTATTTGAAATTGATTTTAAATTTTTGAATAAGACTAAAACATTGTATTCTGAAGATCAAAACAATCAGAACAAATCAGTCAAAAGTAATCATAGGCAAAACTAATAATATCCATTGTTGAGAATAAAGAACCATTGTACCAACGCAAGAAGGCTCTTTATGTATGTTATAAATAGTGCACGCATTGCTTTTTACTGTTCCCAAGTACTGAAAATATTGACAATAAAAGTTATAAAAACAATGAGTCATTCCTACCTTCAAAATGTAGATAAATTTAGAGTTGTGATAGGAGGTTGATATAATGCTTAATAATTCTTACTCTTAGAACTATGTATTGAGTTTTTTTTTTTTTTTTTTTTTTTTGAGACAGAGTCTCACTCTTTGCCTGGGGTAGAGTGCCGTGGCATCAGCCTTGCTTTACAGCAACCTCAAACTCCTGGGCTCAAATAATCCTCCTGGCTCAGGGTCCCGAGTAGCTGGGACTACAGGCATGCGCCACCATGCCCGGCTAATTTTTTCTATGTATTTTTAGTTGGCCAACTAATTTGTTTCTATTTATAGTAGAGACAGGGTCTCGCTCTTCCTCAGGCTGGTTTCGAACTCCTGACCTTGAGTGATCCGACCGCCTCTTGTTTTCAGGTAATCTTTGGATGATGTATTTCTGCATATATAATGTCTCACTACTTATGTTTATGTTAAATATTTTTAAAGATTACTGTTATTTCTATTATATTTTATGGTTAATACTTCTATGACTGAGACCTATAGTAGTTAAATTATATTTGTTCCCCTAAATATAGCCCAGTTCAAGGGCACTGTCTTGACTAGTTTCCATCCACATCAATATAACACTATAATGTTAATTAATAAACAGATATGTGTTTTTTGTGTAATATTTTGCTTCATTGAAAAGATTTCTAATTTTCAAAAGTTGCATTACAAAATCCACTTCAAAAACAATTAACTTCAATTGAGAATGTAGTAATCTCTAAATGCAATCACTAAAAAATGGCTTCAGGATTTATATTAAAACTTTTACTGTAGAGTACACTGTATTTATATAAATATTAATCATTTCAGCCCCTTAAAGGCAGATAGAGAAGATTTCAAAAAGAACATCATTTCTGGAGCTATGACAACACTTTGTCTTTGATTTAGGGTGAAAAATCTAAATCAGGTTACTCTGTAAAAAAATACTAGCTGATAAAGAAAAAGAGCTATTTGCTTTGAACAATAATAAAGTTTAAAATTAATTTTGGTAAGCAGTAAAGAAGATTGTGATCACCATGCCTTGATATAGTACCATATACATTCAAAAGAACACAATTATTACAATTTCTTAATAATGGTATTGCTTTGAATCATTTTAATTTTAATGTACATTAAGTTAGTCACATGTTCCTCTTTGCAGGTTTACTTGAGATATCTACAATAGTTTTAAAGGAGCTATGAGGGATGCAGAAATGAATAACATAGTCTTGAACGAAGATCAAGCATCCTTTATTACATAGACTTTAAAATAATAGTTTAACTGTATTTCTTCCTTTTCTTTGAAAATATTCTTTTTGTTAATGGTATTGGGTATATTTTGCTGTCATTTGAATACTTAAAGTCCTGACTAATGTCCCAATACACTTATTTTAGTAATAATCATTTTTTTTTTATTTTGAAAGTCAAAGTATTATATTCTTTAAGAGTAAGATTAGTGTTGGAAAATCCAACTCTGTAACTTACTTCTTTCTGTCTTTTTCATATTCTTGCATAAAAGTAGAGATACATAGTAAAAAATGGATCTTCACTGACATTGATAATAGTTTTATTTGAAATTTCTCAATATATATGGAATTTAAATATCCATATATGCTTTCAATGAAAATGAAACAGTATAATTCTTTTATACATAATAATAATATTGTGAATATACATTACAAGTAATGATAATGGGTTATTGGTTTTAAAATACTGACTTAAACATAAGTAAGCATTTCAAGATACATACTCAGGTTCTGTTAGTGGTGTGGTTTCATTTGGTTCATTTACTGGGCTGCCATCTTCATGATTAGTAATTCTTTCATCCTCTGTTCTCATCTCCACTATTGGTTCTTTTGATCCATCTTTCCTAGAAACAGAAACAAAAACATAATACCTGTGAATTGTAAAAATCAATGCATTGTGGAATACAGTTTAAATCACCACCTGATCCTACCTTCCTCCAAATAAATCTGACATGTTCAAATTAAAAATACCACTAAGAATTTTTTTAATTTGAATTTATCTCTATATTTTCACTATATGAAAATATATATTTTCACTCATAAAAAAAGAGTGAAATAAAAAAGAGTAAAAAAAGAAGAAATTAATATGGTTTATATCTCTTTTTCTCATCAAAATTGTGTCAATTATTTTGTAAAAGTAGTTCACATTTTAAATTCTATTGTATAGTTTCTGTTTTTAAATAAATAAAAATATTTTCTTAAATAAAATTTATAGCATGAAGTGGCTATATTTCTCCTAATATAAAAATATTTTAAAACATTTTTAAAGTGCTAAAAAATTTTAGAAAAGGATTTGTAAAATATTTTAAAACATTTGAAATGCATAAGAAATACTGCTTTGATTTTAAAATTTGGAAAACAAAATTTATATGTATCTTTTATTGTTCTAAATGTCTTCTAATCTATATGAAAGATTTTGAATATCATGTAATCATCGACTTTCAACATCTTCCCATGTTTCCAAGAAAATAGTTTAAATAATAAAATTATTGCAGCACATATGTATGAAATTTCATTTATAAGTTCACATCCTAATGTTGTCTCTATCAGATTTCTAAAATATGAGAGTAAGTGCAATTCTTCACAAGTGATGAAAAAATAGAAAGCTTACTACAAACTGCATACCTCAATAAAATGAACAAAAAGACAGAATAAAAAGGAAGCCATTTGGTAAAGGATGAAGTGAGATAGAAGGGTTTGAAGGGATGTACTCTTAATACAGATTTCAAATATGGTACAGAAAAAGAAATAAGAAATGGATGGGGGACTTTGACTACCCTGGGACATAGTCTTACCATATAATCCGGCATTTGTGCTTCTACATATGCAAATGAGTTGACAATTTATATCCACACAAAATATCTGCACATGAATGTTTATTGCAAGTATATTCATAATTATCAAAAATTGTAACCCACCAAGATGTCTTCTAATGGGCAAATGGATAAACTGTGTTACATCCATACAACTGGACATTAACTCCTGATAAAAATAAATGAGCTATCCAGTTATGAGAAGATGCCGAAGAACTTTAGTTGTACTTACTAAGGAAATTAAGCCTGTCTGAAAAGGCTACATCCTGTGTAATTCCAATTATATTATATACTAAAAAAGACAAAACTATGAGGACAATACTAAGATCAGTGGTTGCCAGGGGATGGGGGAAGAAAGGATGACTAACTAGGTGGATCACAGGGAATATTTATTAATAGGAAAGTGAAACTATTCTATTTGTTACTATAACGATGGACACAGGACATTGAAATTACTTCTTAAAAAGCATGTAAAAACTAGGATTACAAATAAAACAAAGCAAACAAACAAACAACTACAATGGCCTAAAGATTTAACAGCCCCCACGAATGCTGAGATTTTACAAACAAATACTAAGGATGATAAAACACTTTTGGTGGCAGATCTGATATTGTTGCTTTTATGTAGGTGTCTACCTACCTCTAATAGACGTGCATCAAAATTTGGAGAATGGGTGTTGGTAAAAATGAAAGAAAATCTGGAAATGGGTAATGAAGAATTGTTTTTATCTCTGAAAATTAGGATGTTTGTAAAAGATAGTGATTAAGACAGGTTTAGCCATATTCTCTGATCAGGGGCCCCAGTGAGCAAGATCTATATAATTAGTAAAGATGATTCAAGAGCCCATCACCATTGGATTTTTGTTTTGTTTTGTTTGCTTTTATTATTTTCCAACTAATTATATTAAAAAATTCTCCCTGATACCAATGTTCTTGATAACATAGAGGATGATACCTATTTGGAAAAATGTGGTTATTGATGATGATTGTGGCTTAGCATAAAAGTGATTTGATTTTTTAAAAATTATGAACAATTGAGGCAAATATATGATTAAAGAACTAGCAAGTTTGGATTTTAGTTGTAACTTTCTTACCGAAAATAAACATGCATACAAACACTTTTAAACTAGAAAGTGTTTAACTTTACTGAAACATTACTGAAAGGAAATGAAAGGCTAACAAGAGGAAATAGTAAGTTGTCCCTAAAATCTTTATTTTCATTTTAGTGATCTTTTTAATTTTTTTAAAAAAAAATTTGTTACATATTTTCCAAGGTTATTCTATGCAGATAATAGCACATATGTGTTAAAATGTATAGTTATTTTTAAACAAATAATAATATACTCGACTGTGTGTAATTGTGCATTTCAATTAACACTAGGCATTACCTGGAGTCTATAAATAAACATTTAATGCTACCTCAATGGAAGAGGTATGGGCCTCTCTATCTGTGGGGAGCTCAGCCAGGAGCATCTGCCAAAGAGAAGTGACCACCTGCAAACTTCTTATTGCACAATAAAATAAAATTAATAAATAAATAAAAATGTTCTATCACACAAAAGCTGCATCTTTCTTCTTCAAGTGCATAATATCCCATTTTATGTGTACACCACCACATATATGACCAGTATCCAATTGACATTAAAGTTGTTTCCAACTTTTTCTATTACAATAAATACTGTAAGGAATTTCAAGTGCACACTTCACTTACTCTTAGGTTACCCTATCTGAAGCATCCAAATAATTTACATGAGTTTACTCTCCTGTCCTCTATAAATTATATTCCAAGTATATTTGAGGTGATACCAGAATTATTACCAAATTTTCAGTGCAATTATAGAATGAATGAGACAATGTTTTGTCAAAACTGGCACAACAATGTAATATGGATTGGTTTTACAATTTATAGACTGGCTAACATTATATAAATTCCTACTAGATTTCTAGAACAGATATTTAAACAGAAAATTATGATAACTATAGCATTGTGGTTAAAAGTATGTTTCCTGGAATGGAACTCTGTCCTCTGCTGCATAGTTAATAAAACACAGATGATAATGACACCAAACTAATTCCTATAGAGCACTTAGAATAGTGTGTGACATATATGCGGCACTCAGTCAGTGTTAACTGCCATCAGAATTCCCGGAATGGAAAGAAGATTTATGTTATGAAATACATTATTCAAATTTGCAACTTGAATAAACTTTCCAAAAATGAAAATATTGTGATAGAACTGAGAAAAATATTTTATAAAATTTATGAATTCTTGGATAAAAAATATAAAGTTTCATGTAATCAATGCATTTTAAGCAAAATCAAACTTCAGAATGCATTGGGGACAATATTTGCAACAAATACAAAATCAAATGATTAAGTGATAAATTTTATAAACAACAAATAAGAGAAAAAGTTAAATAACTCTATGACAATGTGTAAAGACCATAAAGAGGCACTTTTTTTCAAAAGTGGCAAAAAAAAAAAAACAAGCTCAGATAAGATCTGATAACCAGAAAAATGCAAATCTTAAATAATATCTAAATGGTATTTTTCACTTTGACAAACATTGAAAATAAATCAATAATGTTTAATGTTTTAGAAGCTGTGAGGAATACCCATTTTCTCATTTTGGGGAAGTATGAGTTGGAATTGACTTTTGTAGGCAGTTTGCCAGTATTTTTCAGTTTTAGCCTTCAACTCTACACCTAATAGCTTGCAGTACATTTGCAAGATTAATACATAAGGATGTTCAAAACAGTGCGGTTTAATACAAAGATATTAAATGTTTCATTTAAATTTTTGTAATACAGAATTAGAGAAATAAATTATTATACCTAATACTATGGAATACTGCTTATTTATAAAAAGAATAAAACAGAAATTAATGGGCTGGAATGGAATATCATTGAAGCTACATTGCTCTTTAACAAAAATTTGGTGTAATTGATATATATATATATAAATATATATGCACATACATATAAATAACTGTGTGGGGGCCTAGGATTTATGTTTTTACAACTTAGACTACATGGAAAATTATTTGGAAGTAAATACATAAAAGTGTTTATGATATTATTACCTGAGGAGGTAAATAGAATCACTATTAAGGTCTTAGATTTCTACTTTATATATTCCTTTGTTGTTTAAGTTTTTTAATAAAATTATATAGATATATATATATATGCACTTCTGTTGTAACTAAAACTAAAATATTTAGTTACTTAAAGAAACACTAATACTATATTATGTTATATTAACAGAGAGACAGAGACAGAAATAGAGAGACAGAGAGAAGTTTGCATTAAAGGTTGTACATGTCCAAATGTACTCTGCGCTGTCAGATGTCGTCTGGTCTATCTCAACAGGTGATATTGTTGATTAATTAATAAACACAATGTCAGAATGTAAGGTTTTCAGGAAAGTCATAAATCATGAAAGAAGCATTAGAAATGATTAGTTCAGCAAAGGGAGAAAAGGGTAGTTATCTTAAAATGTAAATATGTATGACTAATATTTAAAAAAAATTATTATTCTATGTTTTATTTCCACAGGCAATATTAATAAAAGATTTAACTCTAATATGAAGGACTTACCTGCAAAGACTTTTTACTTAAATGGAATGGAAGAAAATATAAAGCAGAATCCAAATAAAGACATTCAAAAACAAATTTAGTACTGAAAATTCCATTTTCCGCATTTGACAGAAAGTATCATAATGTGACTTCTTTACTCTTTATTTTCTCAGATTTTATTATTGCTTACTTGTGACTCAAGTTTGGGATCATATATATAGCTAAAACTGAGTAGCAGGTATTCATGCAAAGTTTGACTCGAAATAGTGGTTGGATTCTACTGTCATTATGCTTTAGCAGGGATTCATGAGTTAAAGGGGGGTTGGGGCTGAGCATCCAAAAAGACCTGATTCATCTTGTGTTTTTTTTTTTTAATCAACTATGAGATTATCTTTTTATAAATTATGGAAGGGCTGAAAGTCATTCAACTATACCGATTAGATTCTCTTAATAACCAATTACAGCAAATTTTCACTCTCTTTTGTAATCTGCATGCCTTGTGCTTCTCAGGGTTTATGATAACTTGCTGAAATAATTTAATCTTTCTTCTGGAATATTTGAAATGGATTTTATTCTGTATCTTCACTGCTCCCCAACATCAATCTGTCTTCCTTGTTTCTTTCTTATTCTTCAGAAGAAAGAGTGAACCAATACAATAGCCATACTTTCAGATGATAAAGTATCCTTGTCCTAGAGGTAGTAATAAACATTTCTAAGCACATATATGAATATGTCCACTAAAAGGTAAATCTGATTTATTATTATTATTATTTTTTAGCTTTTGTACTTTCCCATCCCCATGCTTTCATTATTACAAAGCTGTTAAACAAATACATGCTTTGGACCGTTATTTCAACATCAGGGAAATAAGCACTTAAGATGCCAAGTAATTACAAGCTACAAAGAATAATTATAAAAATTCCATTTTTATGGACTACTTATTTAGAGCAATCTTAGGTTCACAGCAAAACTGAGCAGAAGCTACAAAGATTACCCATATTCCCTCTGCTCACACACATACATAGCCCCACCACAACCATCATTATTAACAGCTCCCACCAGAATGATGCATTTGTTATAATCAATGTACCTACTCCATTTTAGCAATGAATAATATTTCACTGTTGGGATGCACCACGGCTTGTTTATCCATTACTCTACTGAAAAGCATCTTGACTGCTTCCAAGTTTGGGAAAATATGACAGTCAAGTTGCTTTAAACATCAGTGTGTAGGTACTGGTGTGGACATGCATTTTCGACTCCCTTGGGTAAATATTCAGGAGCTCAATTGCCGGTTCATAAGATAAGAGTACTTTTAGTTTTTTGAAAAGCTGCCAAATTGTCCTCTAAGGTGGCTGTACCACTGCATTCTGCATTCCCATCAGCAATGACTGGATTTCCTTTTAAATTCTTGCCTTGAACCTTTTCCCTTTGCTGATTTTTTTTTTTTTTTTTTTGGCATATGCGATTTTATTTTGGAGGGAGAGAATATAAACCTTTTGTAAAAATAGATTTAGAGGGTACAAGTTTTTTTTGTTACATGGATGAATTGCATAGTGGAGAATTTTAGGCTCCATGTACTCTCCAGAATTTAGTGTTGTCAGTGTTCTGGATTGTTCTAATAGCTTGTAGTGGTACAGTATCTTGTTTCCATTTTCATTTACCTGATGCCATAGGATATGAAATATCTTTTCATATACTTATTTGGTATTTGGATATTTTCTTTGGTGAGGTGTCTGTTAAGGTCTTTGGCCCATTTTCTAATTGGATTGTTACTTTTCTAAAAATCGAGTTTAAAAGTGTTTTGTATAAATAACAGTCTTTAATCAAATATGTCATTAGCAAATATTTTCTCACAGTTTGTGGCTTGTCTTTTCATTCTGTTAGCAGTGTCTTTTGCAGAGCATAAATTTTTAGTTTTAATGAAATCAAGCTTATAAATTCTCTCTTTTGTGGATTGTGCTTTTGGTGTTGGATCTAAAAGTTGTCACCAAACCCAAGGTCATCTAGATTATCTTCTATATTAGCTTCTAGGGGGTTTATAGTAAATGTAAGTCTCTCTCTCACTCTCTCTCTCTCTCTGTATCTGTCTCTTTCTCACTATCTTACTTTCTGTCTCTTTCTCTGAGTTTGCCTGATAGAGGTTTAGTGATTTTATTGACATTTTCAAATAGTCAGCTTTTAGTTTTATTGATTTCTCTATTGATTTTCTATTTTTGAACTCATTTATTTTTGCTCTTATGTTATCAATTTGTTTTCTTCTGCTTATGCTGTACTTTAATCTGCTCACATTTTCTAATTGCCTCAGGTATACATTTTGATAATTCGTTTTAAATCTTCCTTGTTTTGTAATATATGCATTCAATGCTATAAATTTCATTCTAGGTATTGCTTTCACTTCCTCTCACAGATTTTGTGTTTTCATTTTCATTTAGATTTAAAATTTTCTCTTGAGATTTTTTTCTTGGATTTTTTTCCTCTTTTGTCATTTAAAAGTATGCTGTTAAATTTTCAATCATTTTAGGTATTTTATTGATTTGTGTTACAGGTATGATTTGTTTTATTTAATGTTCTATGAGAGTTTGAGGCAAATGTGTATTCTGCTGTTATTGGATGAAGTAGTCTATGTATGTCACTTATATTAACATATAGTTGATTGATGATGTTTAGTTCAACTATGCCCTTATTGATTTTTATTTATTATCTTTATTTTTCTTAATTTTTTAAAATTTATCTTCTTTCTTTTTTCTCTTTTGTACCTTTTTCTCTTTTTTTCATGTTTTTCTGCCTGATGAATCTGTCCAATTCTAATAGAGGAATATTAAAGATACAACTATAATGATGGATTCATGTGTTTTTCCCTAAGTTTTGTCAGTTTTTGCCACACATATTTTGATGCTTTGTTTTTAGATATACACATGTTTAAAATTGTTGTATTGTTTAAAGAATGACCCCTTTTTGATTCTGTAATACCCTTTCGATCCCTTTTCTTGCTTTTAAGTTGGCTCTATCTGAAGTCAATTTTGAGTCCTGCTTTCTTTTGATTACCGTTAGTATTGTATATCTTTCTCTATCCATTTATTTTTAATCTATATGTGTCTTTATATTCAGTGGGGTTTTGTAGAGAATATAGAGTTGTGTCTTATTTTTTGATCTACTATAACAATCTCTGTCATTTAATTGGTATATTTAAACCATTTACATTTAAAGTAATTATTGATATAGTTGGATTAATATCCATTATATTTGTTACTATTTATTTGTTGCCCTTTTTCCTTGTTTCCATGCTTGCTTTCACTGTTTTTCTGCCTTTTGCTATTTTAACTAAGCATTTTGTATGTTTCCATTTTCTATCCTTGCTTAGCAAGTCAGTTATACATTTTTTTTACTTGCTCTAGTTGTTGCTCTAGAATTTTAAATATACATTTACAACTAATCAAAGCCCACTTTTAAATAACACTATACTGTTTCACGGGTTGTGACAGTTCTTTATAATAACAATTTGTTCTTAATTCTTCCCTTCTATATTTTATATCATTGTCATCCATTTATCTTATAAATAAACATATATAAAATACATTGATGCTATAATTATTTTCAATAAACTGTTATCTCTTACATCTATTAACAGTAAGAAAATAAATAAAAGTTTTTATTTTACTTTTACTTCTTCCTTCTCTGAAGCACTCCCTTACTTTAAACACACCAAGAGGAAAAGGCAATCTCTTTAAAAAATGGTGCTAGAAAAACAGGGTATCCATAGGCAGAAGAATGAAACTACACTGCTATCTCTCACCATGCAAAAAAATCAGATCAAAATGGATTAAAGATTTAAATCTAAGACCTGAAACTATGGAAAAAATGGAAAAAAAAAAAAAAACATTGGGGAAATGCTTCTTAACACTGATCTGGGCAAAGGCTTCTAGAGCAACATCTTAAAATCACAGGGAACCAAAGCAAAAACAGATGAATGGGATCACACACAGCTTCCTCTGCACAGCAAAGGAACCATCAACAAAGGGATGAGACAACCTACAGAATGGGAGAACATATTTGCAAATTTCAACTGGCAAGGGATTAATAACAAAATTATTAATAACAACAAGGAACTCAAGCAACCCAATAGCATACAAAATAATCCAATTAAAAATGACAAGGTCAGTAGATCTGAATTTCTGACCTAAATCATTTTTTTCTCTCCAAAGAATTTTCTTTAAAATATTTGTTACAAGGCAAGTCTATTGGCAATAAATTCCTTCTACTTTTTTTTGTCTGAGAAAGTCTTTATTTCTTCACATTTGAAGGATAATTTCACAAAAGACAGAGTTCTAGATTACTGGGGTTTTTCTCTCTCAACAGTTTAAATATTTCACTCTATTGTCTTCATGATTTCATGGCTTCTGCACATAAGTCAGATGTAAATTTTATTTTGCTCCCCTCTTGGTAAGGTGTTTTTACTTCTGACTCTCTGGCTTCTTACAGCGGGTTCTTTTTTTTTATATTTGATTTTCTGCATTTTGACATTTTGAATATGGTGTGCTTAGGTGCACTTTTCTTTTTTTCTTTTTTTGGCATTTATCCTAGTTGGTGTTCTTTGAAAATCCTGGATCTGTGGTTTGGTCCTCACATTAATGTGGTGGAATTCTCAGCCATTATTGCTTCAAATATTTCTTCTGTTCATGTATCCCTAGCTTCATTTTTTGCTATTCCCTCCCCCAACCTTAGTGGGACAAAATGACTAGAATGGGTTGAAGTTGGCTATTTCTAGGGGGAAGCCTAGGGCAGCATGGTGTTCCATTTTTCCTTTCCTCCAGTTTGATTAGGCTCTGATAACACCTCAGCAAGTTAGGCTCTGGTTAAATAGTTTCTCCTGTGGATAGACTTTGTTAAGAATAGAATGCTTTGGTAAGTTTCAAGGTAGTTACTCTCCTCTTTTTCGTTCTCAGAAATATGAGATTTTTTCTCCAGTATTCACTGTAAGAACTTGGTTAAGCACCTGAAGGTAAAATTTTCAAAAGTGTAGGGCCCCCGAAGTCTGGGTTCCCCTAGAGCTTTCAGCTGCACAGACTTTTCCACACTCAGCCCCCAGCAATTCATCAATAATATTTCACATTTTTTTCCTATCCCAGAACTGGTTCTGATAGAGGTTTCTGCATATATGTTTCTTCTCTAGTAAATTATAATTACCTGTACCCTCCTCTCTCTTTCTTCAATTTTGAGGAAGGCAGTTTGCACTCTAACCTCAATTTTTAACAAATATAAGAATTGTTGATTGTCATATTGTTTAGAGTTTTACTTTTTAATAGGAGAAAGTAGCAACCTTTAATCTCCTTACCTGTTAGGCTTACAACTGAGAATATTAACATTCTTTTTCCCCTTTATCAGTGTTCCACATAAAATACACATTTGATATTTCATACATATTTCTTCAGTTCTTGGATCAAATCATGCTTTCTCTTACAACAATGCCTTTTATACACTTTATTCCCTATGCCTGAAGAGTCACTTTCCACACTCTCCCCTACACACACACACACAGGAATATACTTCAGCTAGTTAATTCTTATGCTTCCTTTACATTTTAGTTCTCTCATGCCTTGCTCAGATTATTATAATTATTTTTACATGGCATTTATAAGAAATATTTTATTTATTCATGATATTTTAACTAAAATTTTACTAGAACAAAAGTTTCCTGGTGGCAACCTGGAGCAGACTGAGTCTGCTTTTCCTCACAGATGTATTCCCATAATTTAGGACAGTGTCTTCTTATGTAAATGTTCAATAAATATTTTTATATAAATTAATGTTTGGGTAAATAACAATAAAAAGATAATATGATAAAATAGTAATTGTTAGTCACTTTTATATAAAAGACTGTGAGAATGACAAGATATATAATAATTTAAACTGATAAAAGCCAAATGAAAATGGAATATAACACTAATACTATCCTCTATAACATTGATCTTAATTTCTCTTCTTTTCTTTTACATGACGCTACCAAAACAAAAATGATCTAACAATGTATTTAATGTGTTTGTAATAAAGTATCATACTCATATAATTTTTGATAACATGAAAAACTTGTCTCAGAATGTTTGGGGTCATGTTTAAAAGCTAGTATAAATCCAAATAATCAAATCAATTATACCTTATTTCTCATTTAGATTGTGTATCTTTTTCAA
Source organism: Mirza zaza (assembly GCA_008750895.1). Lineage (NCBI taxonomy): Eukaryota > Metazoa > Chordata > Mammalia > Primates > Cheirogaleidae > Mirza > Mirza zaza. Next base: position 77,188 of record VSMD01015907.1, read on the forward strand.
ACTTGAACAATATTTTTTTATTTCGGGATATTATGAGGGTCCAAACATTTTGATTATAATTAATGACTTTGCCTTACCCAAACCAGGGCTATAGGCATACCCTTCCCCCATACAGTGGTCTCCACATTCATTAGTTGTGAGTCTAGTCACTCCCATCTCCTATCTGACTGACACCCAATGAATATTACTACCACGTGAGTACCTTAGTGTTGATCAGAATAAATTTTTGAAAAAAAGAGTTGAAAGCTGCTTTCCGAAGGCAGAGGGAATTATTATAAAAACTGATGCAACCTATTGACCATGTGTTTCATTTTCCCAATTCTTTCAGGTTAATTGAATTCAGCAGGAATTATAAACATAAATGTTGGTGGACAAATTAACAAACAGTAGAGTCAAATAAAAATAAACAGCAGAACTTACATGCACCTGCCTGTTTTGCACATGGTTACCACCATCCTTCCCAGGTAGTCAAGACAAAAACAGGAATGTCCTTTTTGATTTCTCTCTTTCCCTCACCTCAAAGTAAAATCAATCAACAAGTAGGTGACACTACCTTAACTATATTGAAATCTATCCACTTTTATATGCCTACATGCCTGTTGGCCTTGGGCCAAAAGATTATTATTTTTCATATAACAGTATTAAATATTTCAAGGTCCTTTCACGTGGTCTCTCTGATTCTACCTCTCTTTTCTCTATACCTACCAGCCCCCATTAATCCATTCTTTACACTGTAGCTAATCTTCTTAAAACTCTTCTAGTAGTTTTCAATTTCAAATAAATTTCCAATCCCTTGTTTTGACCCAGAAAGATTTAACACTATGGCCCCTAGATTCTCCAACCTGATATTTGTACTAGTCGCTCTCTCTCTGCCTTCCACTACTCACATTTATTTGTTTGTGAACACAGCAAGCTCATTCCCACTTTAGGGCCTTTGTGTTAACTGTCTTACACCTCCCTGGAATAATCTGCCGCTCAATTAATACGTTGCCGGTTCCTTATCAATCACCCTCAGCTTAACTGGCATCTCCCTGAGTGTCTTTAATGACTAAATATCAAATAACACATTATTATTCCACTTCTTAGTGTTTTTTTTTTCTTAGTGTTTTTTAAGTGTTTTTTCTTAGTGTTTATCATGACCGGACATTTTAATTTTTAGTTAATGTTTATTAACTACCTTCTTGCATTAAAACGTGAGCTCCATGTGCACAAAGTTCTTGTCTGTGTTGTCCCCAGGTTGGATAACAGTGCTTCTTTTCTGGTATTTATTCCATAAATATTTGCTCATTGAATGAGCAAGAATGAAGATAAATAATATTCAACATATATACACACATATATATCACTTTCCATAATCCTTTATATATATAATAATCAGATGTATTTAATATGCAAATATAAAGATGTGATGCACCTATACATGTATTTATATTATATAACACGTTTTTCAATGTATTTTATCATGTGCCTCTATTAAAAAATAAAAATAAGTTTGCAATCTATTTATTTAGTTAGCAAAACAATGTAAAAGTACAGAAAGTTTTCAGGAGGCAGAATAGGTTCTGATGAAGGAAGCAAAATATATTGGGTAGTGAATTGATTTCACTTCATTTATCACATTACTTATTAGTATCTTGTTCAAGTGTTCATTAACATCTAAATTTTGCTTGTTCTTTACTATGTTCCATATCCAACAAATAGGCAGGTGGCTTTGTGTTTGAGGATAATTGAATATAATTTTTTGAACTGAAAAAAATATATCCAATATGCCATCTCATGAAATGAAAACATCCCTTACAGAGTAAACGTTAAAAACTTGTTGTAGGCAAATGGCCTAGTAGATTTGAAATAGATTTGGGGACAAAAAATAATGATACGGTCCAGAAGAATAGATTCTCTTATATTTCTAACCCTAAAAAAATTAATTATTAAATACCAGACATTATAGGGGTACACATATACTGAATGCATTGCTTTATTTAAGCCACACAACATGTAAAGCAGGAATGTATATACTCATTTTATGGAAAAAGAAACTAGTAATTCCAGAAGTAAAAATGATTTGGCCAAAAATACTGAGCCCCAGGATACAAACTCATTTATTCTCTCCTCTGGTTCTTGGAATCTTTTCACATTGTATAAAAACAAACTGAAAATGGTACTCCTCTACAATGTGGTAAAGATGTAAATCAGTATTTACTGAGAGAACACTGATGAAAGTGATTGAGTTAGTTTTTGAAAAACTAAATACTAAAGAGGAAAACAGAGCTTTCTGTACCCCTTGTTTCTTGTAGAATACATACAAGAGAAAAGGAAGAAATAAGTGTTTTATTATATATGTTGGTAAGAAGCCATTCAGTGCCATAGCTGATTTTTTTAAATAGAAAATTTTAAGAAATAAATATAATGCAAAGAAAATGTGATAACAGATATAAGAATATGATAAACAAGATGTCAAGACATAGACTGTTATTACTATATATGCACTTAAGTGTTGATTAGTTAATACCAATTTGATGGTGAGTACATATGTTGCTTGGTTTTTCATTCTTGTGATACTTTATTTAGTAGAATGGGCTCCACTTCTATCCAGGATAATACAAGAAGGGCTAGATCACCATTGTTTTTTGTGGCTGAGTAAAACTTCATGGTTTGGAGTAGAGGTGATATTTGAAGTAGGATAAAAGAGAATTGAGGATAGACTTTAAAGATGTAGATGACACTGAGTCTTGGAAGAAGATGATAGAATTTGAGCATGGGAAAATCTAAACAGTGTCAGATGCTCCAAGATAGTTCAAAAATATGAAAAATGAGGTAAGGCATGAGATCTCATCAACATAAAGTTTCTCATGAAAAGAACAGCTTTAGGAAATGTATAAGTCAAAAATGTAAGGAGTTAAGCAATGAATGAGATAGTTAAAAGGAAAAGTACATGTAAATAGATGAATCCTTTAAATTTTCTCAATAAAAAGAGACAAATTTGGAGAAGAGAAGAGAGAAAACACTGATATGCAAATGAAAATGTAACATTATAGTAAAGGAACATTTTAAAGTCAAGTTCCTTGAGTTTTGGGGATCTAGAAGTTTAAGAGTATCTCGATATTCAAAAAGCAGATTAGACATTGTCTTTTTTTATTTTGAAAAATAAATCATGGTTTGTATGTTGAGATTTATTTTGAGAAAAGAACTGGTCACTCTGTCTTGGATTTGGAAAAATAATTTTTATTCTTTTTATAATCTACTTTAATAATTTTTATAATAAATTGTGTTATTTTTATAATATAATCATAAAAATTAAGATGGATTTCTAAAATTGGTTATTTGGAAAATCATTGGATTTTTTTTTTTTTACTTTCAGCATGTTAGTTATTAGTTTTTTTGTATTTTTTTTTATATTTCAGCATATTATGGGGGCACAAATTTTAAGGTTTCAGTAATGCCCTTCCCCCCCTCCCCCCACAAGTCTGAGTTTCCAGCATGACCATCCCCCAGATGGTGGACATCTCATTCATTATGTATGTATATACCCGCCCTCCTCCGCCCTCCCCCCTGCCCAATACCCTATTACTGTAGTACCTATGTGTCCACTTAGGTGCTGCTCAGTTAATACCAGTTTGCTGGTGAATATATGTGGTGCTTGTTTTTCCATTCTTGGGATACTTCACTTAGTAGTATGGGTTCCAGCTCTAACCAGGAAAATATAAGATGTGCTATATCACCGTTGTTTCTTAGAGCTGAATAGTACTACATGGTATACATATA
>VSMD01015912.1:0-44366 GCA_008750895.1 Mirza zaza
TTGAGACAGAGTCTGGCTTTGTTGCCCAGGCTAGAGTGAGTGCCGTGGTGTCAGCCTAGCTCACAGCAACCTCAAACTCCTAGGCTCAAGCAATCCTGCTGCCTCAGCCTCCCGAGTAGCTGGGACTACAGGCAAGCGCCACCATGCCCGGCTAATTTTTTCTATGTATATTAATTGGCCAATTAATTTCTTTCTATTTATAGTAGAGACGGGGTCTCGCTCTTGCTCAGGCTGGTTTCGAACTCCTGACCTCAAGCAATCCGCCTGCCTCAGCCTCCCAGAGTGCCAGGATTACAGGCGTGAGCCACCGCGCCCGGCCTAAATTTATATTTTTTACTTACTGCTCTAGCTGGGATCTTTAGCACATTGTGGAATAGAAGCAGTGTGGTGGTCATCCATGTCCTTTTTTTTTGTAGGTCTTAAAGGATGCTTTTAATAGTTTCCCTTTTAAGAATGATGTATACTTTAGGATTTTAATAGCTACACTTTATCTTGTTAAGGATATTCCCTTATATTCTCAGTGTGCTAAAATTTAAAAATATCATAAGTAGGCCTTGAATTTTATAAAAATATTTTTCTATATGTTGGGATAATCATATGGTTATCTTCTTTAATTTGATATTGGGTAAATTATATTTATAGATTTTTCTCATTTTTACTCTTGCATTTCTGGGACAAAGTTGCCTATGGTGTATAATATTTTTATATACTACTAAGTTTAGTTTGCTAATATGCTGTGTAAGACTTTTCCATCTTATTTGTGAGTTTGATTGGCCAGTAATTTTCATTTGGTTGAGCCCTCAGACCATATTGGCCTCAAAAACTGAATAGTCATTTCTAGTCTCTGGATGATTTTATGTAAGATTGAAATAGTTTATTCCTTGAATCTTTGATTGAACTTTTCTACAAATATGTGGATTTAGTGTTTTCTGCTTTGGGGGATTTTTACCATTTAGTAAACTTATTTAATGGTTTATTTTTCAGGCTTCCTATTCCTTCCTTTTTCAAATTTTATTTTATTATGGTAAAGGCACTTAACATGAGGTCTACCCTCTAATGTATTTTTAAGTGTATCATACATTGTCATTAACTAAAGGTACAATGTTGTATACAGATCTCTGGAGCTCATTTATCTTGCTTGACTGAAACTTTATGCCCATTGATTAGTATTTCCCTCCTCACCCCAGCCCCTGGCAACTACCATTCCACTGTTGATTCTATTTATTTGACTATTTTAGATACCTGATATAAGTGGAATCATGAAGTATTTATGTTTCTGTGATTGGCTTTTTTTCACTTCGTGTAATGCCCTCAAAGGTTCATCCATGTTGTTGCATATTGCAGAATTTCCTTATTTTTAAAGGCTGAATAGCATTCCATTGTATGAATATACCATATTTACAAAATGTTTTCATTTGCCTGTGTACATATAGATTGTTTTTCATCTTGGCTATTGTTAATAGTGGTGCAACAAATATTGAAGTGCTAATGTCTTGTTGAGATCCTGATTTCAATAATTTTGGATAAATATCCAGAAGTGTGATTACTGGATCATATGGTAGTTCTATTTTTAATTTTTAAAGGAATGTTCATACTGTTTTACATAGTGGCTGGAATATTTTGCATTCCCACAAACAGTATGAAAGGGATCCTTTTCTCTACATCCTCACCAACACTTATCTTTTGACTTTTTCATAATAGCATGTGTGATGTGATATCTTAAGTGGCTTTGATTTGCATTTCCCTGATGTTTCACAATGCTGAACATCTTTGGGTATCTCTGCTGGCCATTTGTATGTCTTCTTTGAAAAAAATATCTATCAGGTCCTTTTCCCATTTTTTAATTGAGTTATTTGTTTTTTTGCTATCGAGTTGTAGGAGTTCCATATGTATTTTGTATATTAACCCCTTATCAACTATATCATATATAAATATTTTCTCACATTCCATAAGTTGCATTTTCATTTTGTTGTTTGTTTCCTTTGTTGTACAGAAACTTTTTAGTTTGATGTAGCCCCACTTGTTTGTTTGTTTACTTATTTATTTATTTATTTTTGAGACAGAGTCTCACTCTGTCACCTGGGCTAGAGTGCAGTGCTGTCACCCTAGCTCACAGCAACCTTAAACTCCTGAGCTCAAGAGATCCTCCTGTCTCAGCCTTCCAAGTAGCTGGGACTACAGGCACACAATTGGGCATGCCTGCCTAATTTTTTCTATTTTTAGTAGAGACAGGGTTTCACTCTTGCTCAGGCTGGTCTCGATCTCCTAATCTCAAGCAATCCTCCTGCCTTCACCTCCCAGAGTGCTAGGATTATAGGTGTGAGCTACTGCGCCTGGCCAATATTTTTTGTTTTTGGTCGTCAGTTTTGGTTCTAGAAATTTGTTCATTTCTTCTGATATTTACATTTGTTTTCATAAGGTTGTTAAAGACAAGCTTTTTTTTTTTTTTTTTTTTTGAGACAGAGTCTCACTTTGTTGTCCAGGCTAGAGTGAGTGCCATGGCATCAGCCTAGCTCACAGCAACCTCAATCTCCTGGGCTCAAGCGATCCTACTGCTTCAGCCTTCCCGAATAGCTGGGACTACAGGCATGCACCACCATGCCTGGCTAATTTTTTCGTATATATATTTTTAGTTGGTCAATTAATTTCTTTCTATTTTTAGTAGAGACGGGGTCTTGCTCAGGCTGGTTTCGAACTCTTGAACTTGAGCAATCTGCCTGCCCCGGCCTCCCAGAGTGCTACGATTAGAGGCATGAGCCACCATGCCTGGCCAAAGATAAAATTTTATAAGGTTTTTGATATTTACATACTCTTTGGTGCTGACCCTTTTCTTCCTTGGTATTATTTTTTTGGTGTGTCTTTCTTTTTTTTCTTGATTACTCATTTCAAAAAACAACTTCTAGTATAGTCTTCTGTATTGTGTCTTTTCTATTTCAGTAATTTCTGCTCTTCTTCCTATTTTGTTTTTTTCTGCTGTCTTTGGGTTTCATTTAGAAGGGGTGCAATTGGAAGAAAAGTAGACTTGTGGGACTAGGTGAAGGGAGAAACATTAGTCAATTTATTCTTTTGAATTCTTTTTTTTTTTTTTTTGAGACAGAGTCTCACTTTGTTGCTCAGGCTAGAGTGCTGTGGCGTCAGCCTAGCTCACAGCAACCTCAATTTCCTGGACTCAAGCGATCCTACTGCCTCAGCCTCCCGAGAAGCTGGGACTACAGGCATGCGCCACCATGCCTGACTAATTTTTTGTATATATATTTTTAGTTGGTCATTTAGTTTCTTTCTATTTTTAGTAGAGACGGGGTCTCGCTCAGGCTGGTTTCCAACTCCTGACCTTGAGCAATCCACCCGCCTCGGCCTCCCAGAGTGCTAGGATTACAGGTGTGAGCCACCTCGTCTGGCCTGGATTTTTTAAACATATCCATAGATTACATCATCTTGGGCCTCTACAGAACTACTGTCACTCAGTTGTGTGTTGTCAGCCTATGCCTAGTGTGACACTTTAAAGAAATAGCCCCATGAAACTCTTCCTGGAGTCTAACATGAGGTAGTCACAGAAGGTGTTCTCTGTCTTCATGATCTTTTATTACCCATCGTTAATTAGATATCAGCTTTATATAGCCGAAAGCAGTGCTTTCCATTAGAACTTTCTGTGATGATGGAAATGTTCTATATTTATGATGTGTAATATGGTATCGACTAGCCACATGTGGTTATTGAACACTTGAAATGACTAGTAAGACTGAGGAACTGATTGGATATTTTATTTTATTGTAATTAATATAAATTTACATTTCAATAGCCTCTTATGACTAGGACCTTCAGTATTGGGAAGATCAAACTCAGATTACTAAAACTGCGATGGCTGTAGTTTGATAGGACCTACCGGTATGTGAGAGATCTGCCTCACTCAGATCAACTTGAACCATATCTGATGAGTCTGTGGTGGAAAAGGAACCTGCAGATTTTTCTGAACAGTACTTCCCTCTCTGGGCCAGAGGTTACCAGGGAGTTAGCCAGATTAGAGGTGTGCCATAGAAGAGAGGCATAAGATATGGAATTGTGATACATTAGTCTTGGGAAAAGTTCATTTAGAGGGGGTGCAACTGGAAGAAAAATAGACTTGTGGGACTAGGTGACCACAATTTCCAAGTTGGTAACATTCACATGGGATCTGCAGAGGGAAGCAAAGTCTTCCACAACTGCTAGAGGTTTAGTAGAGGAATTGAGATCTCTGTTAAATTAGTTGACCCTTCATCATGAGGTTAAATCAAAGTTAAATCAAGGATGAGATTCACAGACAAGGAACCTGAAGGTCAGAGAGTTGAGGAGTACGCTATTTCTCAAGGATGCAGTACTTTCTGTAACTATGCCTTGTTCCCTCTTAAGAAGATATTTTGAAGATCAGAGAACACTGCACTTGTCTTAATTAACTTGAGCTAATTTATTCGGAACCCAGGGAAATTAAAAACCAACCAACCAACAAACCAGAGTTTAAGGTAGAATGTACACTGTGATTTCTTTATAAGACAAGAATTTTGAATAAGGGAAGAATTGACAGGCCATGGATAATAATAATAATAACATTATTATTATAGAGTCTTCTTAGACTCTATACTAATATTATAACATTAATAATATTAATTATTATGCTATTATTATTAACACTATTATTAATTATTATTAATATTATTAACAATACTATTATTATAGAGTCTTCTTAGACTCTCTGCCAGCAACCTTGGATATGCTTTGCATGTATCATCTTGTTTTGTCATTATGACACACCCAAGAGTTGAATATTCTTCATCTCTGTTTTACAGATGGACAGACTGGGGTTCTGAGGACTTAGGAGATGCCCAGTGTCACCAGGCCAGCAGGGAAGAGCTGGACTGAGTCCCAGAGTAGCTAGGACTCTGGACTGTTCGGTGAAGATTTTCTTTGTAAAACAACTCATTAAATGTTAGGATTAACCGACTCCTTGCCAGTCTCTTCTTGTCCCTATTTGAAAAGTCTGAATTGTGTCTTTACTATGTGTAAGGCACGACACTAGGTGCTAGGGTTCTCTGGCAAAGAAGTCAGACACAGCGCCTGCTTTGATGGGATCCATCCTCTAGGCAGGGAAAATACTAACTTGAACAACTGCAGGACAGGGTGATAAAGGTTATGATAGGGGAAAGACAGGGCACTGTGAAAAGACAAGGAGAGTGTCCAATTCTGTCTGGAGTGAATTGGTGAAGATTCCACAGAGTTTAACTTAATATGAACCTTGAAGTATGCGTGGGAGCTCATCAGAAATGTGGGGAAAGACGTTCAGGGCAGAGAGAAAAGCAGGGGTGTAGAGGGGAGAGGGTGCGTGGGGCCTTGGAGAGAGACCCAATTTGGTAGAACTGATTTCCAAGTATGAAGGGGAACGAGGAGTTATGAGGCCTGAGTTGTAAGCAGAGAGAAGTGCATCAGTGGAAAAATTCAGTGGAAACAGGAAAGGGTGAAACCCCACTCAGCAGAAGTGAGTGGAGCTGCCCAAGTGGAGATCCTTCTGGGAGAAGAAAACTTCCCAGGCAGGCCAAGGCTTGGGTTTGGAGGCCAGCTCTAGCGTTTACCAGCTGGTTGTGCATAGCATATTTCCCAACTCCCTGACCCTCTTGCTCCTTGTCTGTGAACCAGCTGTTATGGTTGTTGTGAGGACTAAACAAGAGGAAGTCTGTCATAACCTAAAATGTCGGTTCATGTTAAAAAGTTGGAAGCCCTTGATCACACCCTCCAGAGTCCAAGATTTAGGTGGGAGACTGTGGCAAGGCCATATTCCAGGAGGCCATGGAGAGCTCAGTGCTGCATGTTCTAGGAACAAGTTGAGCATTTTCTCAGGCCCGCCTTAGCATACCCATCTCCTACTCACCTGAGCCTCCCAGCCAACACCAGGTGTCAGTCCAGGGGAGCCAGTCCGCAGAGGACAGGCTGCAAGTTCAGGAGGACAAACACTCTGGCACATGGATCTAACAGACATTACTGTGTTTTTTTTTTTTTTTTTTTTGAGAGAGAGTCTCACTCTATCACCCGGGCTAGAGTGCCATGGCATCAGCCTAACTCATAGCAACCTCAAACTCCTGCACTCAAGCAATCCTCCTGCCTCAGCCTCCCAAGTAGCTGGGACTACAGGCATGCACCACCATGCCCAGCTAATTTTTTCTATATATATTTTTAGTTGGCCAATTAGTTTCTTTCTATTTTTAGTATAGACGGGATCTCGCTCTTGCTCAGGCTGGTTTCAACCTCCTGACCTTGAGCAATCCACCTGCCTCGGCCTCCCAGAGTGCTAGGATTACAGGTGTGAGCCACTGCGCATGGCCAACATTACTGTTAATGTACTCCATGAATGGTGCAGTCTCAAGCCCACCAGAAGATAACAGGAGTGGGGGTGCCTATTCCCATAGAAGACACAGTGTTTTTCTGCCTGTCCAAGATGACATCCTGCCTGTTTGGGCAAAGCCTTGGGATGGAGCTTATGAAGGCTTATATACCTCCCAGCCATTTAACCCTGACACTGCAATAAAAATATAGTTGCACCAGCTACCTTTAGTTAGCCTCTCACCTGGATCTGACACCTGGGTTCTTACTATGGCCTCAGTGTCTTCCTGCTGCACGCGCCCTAGACTATCTAACACTGCTGATGCATTGGTTGACAGCTGGCGTGTGGCAGGAGCACTCAGTTATACCCAAGGTGAAGCAGGAAGTGAGCATGATGGCCTGTCCAGGGCCTGAGCAAGGCTGAAACCGTCGCTCACTGCTCCACTGGCATCCACCTGTCGCACTCCTTTGTGTGGGGTTAATAAAAGCACTGTGCGCTGAAATACCACCATTTTAATTTGGATACTCTGGTAGTATCAAAAGGACCCCTAGAAGACTGTAAACTCCTAATTATTTTTTGCAAACACTCTGAAACAAAATCCACTGAATTATGAATACTATATTTATTTTGGTGGTGGGGTTACAAGGGACACCATTTTGTTCACCCTTCTTGTAACATCAGTACAATGACAAAGAAGATCCCCCCCTTTTTAAAAGAGAAAAAAACCTGGAACCCAGAAAGAGTGACATCGTGAATGAGTTGCTGGCAGCATCTAACCTTGGCAGGGTTTTTGCAGTGACCAAGGTCTTCCTTCCGTGTGGCCCATGGTAGCCTTGCAATACCCCAAGGCGTGGATGTCGTCTTCATCTTTCGCATGTGGGAGCTGACTATCTCAGAAGGGTCCTGCGAGCTAGCTGACTAAGCCACACAGAGCGTGAAGGGCTCAGCTCCTCACCCTCTACACAGAGCGCTATCAACCCAGAAGCTAGAAGAGTCTGTTCCCTGGCAAAGCCTCAGATGAGAGCGCCTCGTGTGCCCCTTGGGCCATGACCCTGTCTCCTGAGGTCACTCTGTGTTGCAGAACTCACGCTGCACTGCACCCTGTCCCACAGAGTGCAAAGAAAGCCCTTGGAGGAGGAGGATGGAGGGGTAGGCAGCATCTGGAGGACAGGAAGATTATTCTGACCTTGTGGGAATGTCGTGGCCCTGGAGGGGCTAGAGGAGGAAAGTGAGCGTTCCTGGGAGATCTCACAGCGGAAGGCCAAACCCTCATACCTATAAAATGCTCTGAGAAACATGTCTCAGTTGTCAGGCATAGTGCCTAAGCCCTCGAGTTTCATTCTGCAGAAGAAAAATATTTTCAAATATTACCTAGTGAAGTTTTCTTTTTAGAGGTACAATTTTTACTTTCCATTACTTCCACCGTTCAAACTAGACCATGGGCTGGGCATGGTGGTTCATGCCTGTAATCCTAACACTCTGGGAGGCCAAGGTGGGAGGATCCTTTGAGCTCAGGAGTTCGAGACCAGCCTGAGCAAGAGTGAAACCTCATCTCTACTAAAAAAAAAGAAACTAGGTGGACAACTAAAAATATATATAAAATATTAGCCAGGCATGGTGGCACATGCCTGTAGTCCCAGCTACTAGGGAGGCTGAGTCAGTAGGATTGCTTGAGCCCAGGAGTTTGAGGTTGCTGTGAGCTAGGCTGATGCCATGGCACTCTAGCGCAGGCAAGAGACTCTGTCTCAAAAAAACAAAAAGCAAAAAACAAAAAAACAGGCTGGGCACGGTAGCTCACGCCTGTAATCCTAGCACTCTGGGAGGCCGAGGTGAGAGGATCGCTCAAGGTCAGGAGTTCGAAACCAGCCTGAGCAAGAGCAAGACCCGTCTCTACTAAAATAGAAAGAAATTAATTGACCAACTAAAAATATATAGAAAAAATTAGCCGGGCATGGTGGCGCATGCCTGTAGGCCCAGCTACTCAGGAGGCTGAGGCAGGAGGATCACTTGAGCCCAGGAGTTTGAGGTTGCTGTGAGCTAGGCTGATGCCATGGCACTCTAGCCAGGGCAACAGAGTGAGTCTCTGTCTCAAAAAAACCAAAAACCAAAAACCAACCAAACAAAAAAACCCCAACTAGACCATGAAGCTGAGTTCTCCAGCCAAAGGGAAGGAAGAACCTCAAAGAACTCAGTGACAACAGAGTCACATTTATGTTTCTACATTCCAACATAGAGCCTTGAAGGATGTGGAATTTAATTGCAAGGACCAGAATCTTGAGAAAGAAGTGGCTGTCTAATCACTAAAATTTACTGAACAATCATTATGTGGTGGGCAATGTTTTAAAGCTTATATGGACCATCTAATTTAATCTCACGATTATAGCTTGAGGCTTAAAGATGAGGAAGATGATGCTAAGAGAGAGGTTAATTAACTTTTCTGAGGTCACTCAGCTAAGAAGTGGTACAACCAGGATTTGAGCGCAGGTGTTTGGCTCTGGGCCCATATTTAGTCACTCGGCACCCTGTCTCATGTGTTGGGCATTCTACTCAGGGCAGGGAATCAGCAGAGAACAAGACAGCTAGAGCAAGGCTTCCCTCAATAAACTCACTGGCTGAGTCTCCTGCTATGGGTCTTTTGAGACTTCATTTGGGCCTTGTGAAGCAGGAAAAAAGAGTCCCCACATTATTTGTGAGAAAAAGAAAGTGAAAAAGAGGGGAATTGTTTTATTCAAGGTTATAGAAAGACATAGTTGCAAAAGGCAATAAGAAACCAAATGTCTCATCAACATCTCAGTGTCCTTTCTCTACTCTGGGAGTGCTCAGGGTTAGTGCTAATGCCTGGAAATTAACTAAAACTTCCCTCAGGCTGGATCTCCAGAGCCCAGGAACCCTTGGGACCAAGGGTGGTATCTGGTGAAAGGAAGCAAAAACAGAGAACAAATTTTGCTTTGAAATTTTGCTTACACTTGCAGCCCCATTTATAGCATCCCAGGCCCGGGGACAAAGGGGGATTTGGGGACAGGGGAAGGTCTGAGGATCGAGGCATTTGTGGGTGTATTCGGAGAGGCAGAGTCAGTCAGAGATTCATGGGTGGAGTGATGGAGAGACAAGGACTATGTAGTTCAGAATTGGAGGAGAGCTCTTTTCATCGGTACTTTCATGGATATTGTCCTTGGTAAGTAGAAGGAGAATGTTGGCAACATGGCAATGAGGTGGGGACAGGAGAGAGAGAGAGCAAGAAAGAGAAAGAGAGAGAGAGAGAAAGAGGAGAGAGTGAGTGAGAGGAAGAGAGTGAGAGAAAGAGGGGGTGAGAGAGAGAGTGAGAGAAGTGGGGGAGAGAGAGAGATCAATCTACCATAGTGGCTGGTAAGAGACTCTTCTCTTGAGCTCCTGCTAGCATCTCTAGGATCAGGACTGGGCATGTGAAGTCCCTTACCTTTTGTATCTTTGAGCTTTGTTTGATGAACAGACTATCCCACAGAAGGAGGAACAGCACTGAAGTCCTCTCTTGCAATCTTCCTGCAGTGTACACAAGTAGGTACAGTTTTCAGGTTCCGATCTGCAGGGTGGAGGTTCCAAGATATACTCTGGAACGCAGAACAGGTAAGAGACTGAACAACAGGCTGGAGTAACATTTGGAACTCAGAAAGCCCAGGGAACTGCTAGGATATCAGCCGCCCTATCTCCCTTGCGTGGTCCCAGGGAGGTAGGATCAGGCTCTGTCCATAGCTGATGACTTCCTCTGAGTTCTGAGCAGGGCACCAGGGCATGGGTATTTGATCAGGGACAGAGTTTGGCAGAACCCTGCCCTCTTGGGTCATTTACCATCCTTCTGGGCCGATGCCAAGTCCCCACAGACCCTGGCTGGGTCCATTTCAGGAGTATGAATGGCATGTGCGGTGAGCAAGAAAGAGGTTTGTGCATTCATTCTGCACTGACTCATTGTGTGGTCTTCAACAAGTTGTACAGCCTCTCATTAGCAATATCGTTTACCCTGGGGTCAGCCTAACATGGGCTGTATGTGTATAGGAAGAATGGGTGGTGGAAGGCAAGTTTTGGTAAAGGATGAAGACCACACGGTAAACCAAAGGTACGGGATCAGAGTGCTAGAACCCAATTCCCAGGTAAGTTCTGGGAATGACTTCTTTCATGGTGAGAAGGGTGGGGATTTCAGAATAGGATGAAAAGATTCAGCTTCTCCTTTTCCCTTGGTGTCTCCTGATCGGTCAGAGCCCCAGGATGCCCCCACTTTCTACTGTTATTAGAAAAGATACCTTCATTTGACACCCTATTTTCTCCCCCACTCCCAAGTATTTCAGTTGAAAGCTAAGACCTGCCTCCAGCAGGAGATGCTGTCCTAAGGCCCCAACCCAAAGTTGCCTCTCTGTTCCTGGACTCTAAGGATGGGGCCCTGTTAACCCCTTTCCCCAAGCCCTGCCAGACCCCAATTTTCTACCTTGTGACTTACCTTTTTGGGGGAGCAAAAGTCAATGGTGGGGCATTCTATTGCTCCCCTGTTGATTCATTGCTTTGCAGATATTTGCATTTAGAAGGGAGTCTGTAGGATATCATAGTGGTTCAAAAGGAAGGAATGAAGAATGAGTGGAGACTATAACTGTAACACCAAATGGCACCAGAAATGGTGTGAGAGGAGCTGAGGTCCAAGCTGTTGACAATGGGCAGAAACCAGTACCAGCATTCACTCACTCCTGGCCTCTCAGCCATTCCATAGCCCACTGGGGCAGTGCAAGAAATTGGAACCCATCCCCACTTTGAAGAGCTTGGGGCTCAGTGGAGCAGCATGGAGGAAAGAGGCCTTCTCAAGTTTTGTCTCCTCTTCTGGGCATCTGGTCTCAGTCTCACTCACAGCACTTACCAGCCTTTCAGAAAGCCTCTGTGTGTCTCTCCTCAAATTCTAGTTCCTCATTCTCCAATTAACTCTACCCTGGATACTCCCATTCTCTTGCAGCTTGCTTACAAACCTGCATGCAATGTCTGGAACATCTAAAACAGGACCGGGCCTCCCCAGACACGTGAGCTACCACACATATCCCTCTTCTGAGCCCCCAATATTCTGAAGATGCTCTCCCCACAAAGGAGTGCATGTATGATGAATAACAGTTCTTCTCCGATTTGGTATTGGTCAAGGTCAACGTTACTGCAGCCAGCACTCTTGTTAGAGCTGGGCAGTGGTTGCTGCTGAGATAGACTCTCCACTGTCCCTTTGATGCTAATCACGGGCAATTGCTCAGCACCTCCGGATTTTCAATATGTGGAATAAAATGCAAGACTTCTTTCCCTCCCTCCCACAGTATCCTCCAAGGCCAACTGTATGTAGATTCCAGCTTGAGTTCTACCAACTTCATTTACCTCTCTGTTTTGATGCTCGAAAAGTGGGACCCAGCATCCGTGAAGGAACCAGGGGCGGCGAGATTAAGCTGGGTGATGAGACTGATACTATTTACGGTAGTCAATACCTATTGAGCATTTCCCGTGGCCTAGTAAGACTGTTCTACGGTCCGCACACATTATCTGTTTCTTCTCCTAACTCTTCTGGGATCATGATATCCAATATAAGGATAAAATGTTGCCCAGGGTCTCACAGGAAGCAGCAGAAGAGGGATTGAAGCCTAGATCTTGCCGACAAGAAAGCTTGGACTCTTGTCCGTGACACTGTTTTTCCACAAGGCTGTCAGACGCCAGCCCTCAAACCCTCACCTCTCCGCAGATCCTGCTTCCCTCTCCCGGCCCAGGCCCAGCACTTACTCTGAATGCGATACCTGGGGCTCCCCAGCACCAGCTGTAGCGCCAGGCCCAGCGCCAGCAGGAACTGCACAGGCGGCACAGGCTTCATGGTGCCGGTGGAACAGGGACAGTCTGTGAGCCCTGGCCCAAGCCTGCTGGGTTTCACCAGGCACAGCTGCGAGAAGAGAAGAGCGGCAGAGAGCGGGTGGGGGCCAGGCTGTGATAAGCCTTTTGCTGTATATTCCAATCAGGGAGAGCCTGGCAGAAATCCAAGCACCTCCCAGCCCTCTCGGGGCCAGGTAGTGTTTTCCCATCTGTATCTACTTAATCCCACTAATCTTGACCTTGTTATGCTTCTCATCTACCTGGATCATATTAGTGTCCCTTCAAACAAATTTTTAATAAGTTTTCTCTGTGGAGATCTTGCATGTCTTGGTTACATTTATTCCTAGAGGCTTGGGTTTTAAAGATGAAATTGTCAATAATGATAACTTTTTAGTTAATTCTTTTCTTCTTTGTGCTAATGTAGAGAAGTGGCTTTTGTATATTGATCTGTAACTAGTTAGCTTGTTTGGTTCTTCCATTGATTCTCATGATTTCTTGGTGTACTCTTTCAGTATTCATCATCTGCAAATAGTAACTTTTCCACTTCAAACTTTATACCATTTTTCATGCCTCATTGTGCTGGCCAGTCCCTCGAGCACATTGCATTAAAGTGAGGATGGTGTGTGTTCTTGTCTGGTACCTGATTTCAAATGAAAGCTTCTTGAATTTCTCCTTTTAGGATAGTCTCTGTTTTAGGTTTCGCCTAAGCATCCTTTATCAGGTTTAGAAAGTTATCTTTCATTCTTTTTTTTTTTGAGACAGAGTCTCACTTTCTTGCCCAGGCTAGAGTGAGTGCCGTGGCGTCAGCCTAGCTCACAGCAACCTCAAACTCCTGGGCTCAAGCAATCCTGCTGCCTCAGCCTCCCGAGTAGCTGGGACTACAGGCATGCACCACCATGCCCGGCTAATTTTTTGTATATATATTTTTAGTTGGTCAATTAATTTCTTTCTATTTTTAGTAGAGACGGGGTCTCGCTCAGGGTGGTTTCGAACTCCTGACCTCGAGCAATCTGCCCGCCTCGGCCTCCCAGAGTGCTAGGATTACAGGTGTGAGCCACCGTGCCCAGCCTCATTCTTAATATAACAAGAGAGTTTTCATTAATTTATGTCAGATTATATCTATTGCTTTTTTCTATGTATGTTGAGATGATAACATTATTTTATCTCCTTTAATCCTTTAACTTGTTAATGTAGTGAATTACATTCCAGACCTTCTAACATTAAGCCATTCTTGGTTTTCTATGGTAATCTTAAAGTGATCACTGTGCATTATTATTTTTATATTGTTTGGTTCAGTTTGCTATTTTTCACGTATTTTACATTTATGTTCATAAATGAACTGAGCTTGTAACTTTCCTTTCTTATACTGTCCTTGCTTGGTTTTGTAGCAAGTTTACGCTGACTTATGACTATAATAGAATGTGCTGAGCAGCAGCCCTTTGTCAATTCTCTGGAAAGTTTTCTGTAAGATAAAGATAATTACTTACTTGAATTTTTTTTTTTGTTTTTGAGACTGAGTCTCACTCTGTTGCCCGGGCTAGAGTGCTGTGGCATCAGCGTAGTTCACAGCAACCTCAAACTCCTGGGCTCAAGCAATCTTTCTGCCTCAGTCTCCCGAGTAGCTAGAACTACAGGCATGTGCCACCATGCCCGGTTAATTTTTTCTATGTATTTTTAGTTGGCCAATTAATTTCTTTCTATTTTTAGTAGAGTCAGGATCTCGCTCTTGATCAGGCTGGTTTCAAACTCCTGACCTTGAGCAATCCTCTCACGTAGGCCTCCCAGAGTGCTAGGATTACAGGCATGAGCCACTGTGCCCAGCCGTTACTTGAATTCTTAACTCTGTTTTTCTTGAACAAATATGCTCATTTGCACTTTGTTGTTTTCATTTGACAATATATTCAGAAAATTACTCTAGAGCAGATACTAGCTATTTTCTCTTTGTCAGAGCTGCATTTGAGACCACCACGTACACATACCTTGGTCATATAGCTGATCTCCTATATATATGGGCATTTCCGTAGTTAGCAAGATTTTGCTATTACAAATAAAACTGTGTTGAACAACATTTGCGTATTTTCTGTATTGTTGAAAGTATAACATCAGGATAAATTTCCAAAAGTGTGATTGTTGGCTAAAAGCATAAATGCATATATAGTTAGGTTAGATATTGCCAATTCTACTCCATAAAGGTTGTACCTTTTTGTGCTGTCACCAGCAATGTGAACATGTATGTTTCCCATAGTCTCACCAATAGATTGTGTTGTTATGCTTTTGAATCTTTGCCAAAATGATAGATGAGAAATGTTATTTCTGTAGTTTTTGGGGTTCATTTACTATGTGGCATGCACCAGAACTTCATTTTGTTTTATGAATGAATAATATTTCGTTGTATGTGTATATCACAATTTGCTTGTCTGTTCATCTGTTGATGGAATTTTAGTTGTTTTTACTCTTTGGTGATTACAAATAGTGCAGATATGAATATTTGTGTACAATTTTTTTTAGTACATATTTTCAATTCTTTTGGATAAATACCTGGGAATAGAATTGCTGGGTCATATGTTTAACTTTATGTGTTTAATTTTTTGAGGGCACTCTAAACTGTTTTCATAATGGCTGAACTATTTAATATCTTTATCAGTAATGCATGAGGTTCTAATTTTTCCAATCATTGCCAATACTAATTATTTTCCTTTTTTTTATTATAGCCAACCAAGTCAGTGTGAAGTGGTATCTCATTGTTGTTTTGATTTGCATTTCCCTTATAACTAATGATGTTGAGCATATTTTCATGTGCTTCTTGGTCACATTTATATTTTCTTTTGCTTAGGCTGGTTTCAAGCTCCTGAGCTCAAACGATCCTCCTGCCTCGGCCTCTGAGAGTGCTAGGATTACAGGCATGAGCCATTGCGCCCAGGCTGATGAAGTCCTTTGGTGCACAAAAGTTTATATTCCCAATTTATTTTTTCTTTTGTTGCTGTGCATTTGGTGTCATTTCTAAGAACCCACTGCCCACTCCAAAGTCATGAAGATTTACTTCTATATTTCTTCTAGAATTTTGTAGCTCTACATTTAAATCATTGATCCACTTTGAATTAATTTTTATATATGGTGTGTGAGGTCCAAATTAATTCTCTTGCATGTGACTATATAGTTGTCCCAGCACCATTTGTTGAAGTGACTATCACTTCTCCATTGAATGATCTTGGTTGATAATTTCTTCTTAGCACTTTAAATATATCATCTCATTGCCTCTGGCCTCAGTGGTTTCTGATGAGAAATCAGCTGTTAATCTTATTAGGGAATTCCTTGTATGTGATAAGTTGCTTCTCTCTTGCTGCTTCCATATGCTCCTTTGCTTTTCATTTTTGACAGTTTCATTATAATATGTCTCAGTGTGCTTCTCTTTGAGTTTATCCATATGCATCAGGAACGTAGGTCTCCATCTATATAGCCACTGATGCATTGAGGAAAGCAAAATGCTACAATGTTTACTTACTGGAATTTACCATGGCCTCATGTGAATTGCTGGTTTGTCAGGAATAAGATACCAAAATGGCAAGGAGAAAGCCAGCTTTCAGCTGATGGGACTCTTGCAATGTTCCATGGCAGAAGCATCCCCCTCAGAACCACAGAATATTGAAGCAGAGAGCATTGGAGGGGTGGGAAGCATAAATTCCTGGGAGTAATGTGAAGTGTGGCCACTTATAGTTCCTTGGTTCTGGACTCATGCATTCTATCGCAGACAGTGCAGGATACAATGGCCTTTGGTTCAAAGTGTATTTCCCAACTAGAGGGCAAGTGCTCCATCTTTGCAGGATGTCATCTCCAATATGGCAGCTTATATGCTTCTTCAGTATGCCAATCCACGAGTCCATCAGGATTACAGAATGTGGGTGATATAGTACAGGTAGAACCAAGTAGACCTTGTGATTATGGACCTATTCTTGTATCTCTTTTGATGTAAAATTTGTCACTTGGACTGAAGTGATATTACATTGAATCCCACGTCAGTACATTAGACTTTACTTGAGCCATCACATAGTGGTACTGGCTGAGGCAGGCACAAACATCTAATCATACTCCTGGAATGTGTGTAGCCTGGTCAAGATGAGTCACTGCCCTCTGCCTGCAGAAGGGCTCGCATGTACTAATTTTTCACTAAGCAACTGATTCATTTCCTGGAAGACTGGTGTCATATTAAAGGCTCAGTCTTGGTCTGTGCTGCTGCTGATTTGTTTATTATTTATTTTTGAGACAGGGTCTCACTCTGTTGCCCAGGGTAGAGTGCAGTGGCATGATTATAGCTCATTGCAATCTTGAACTCCTAGGCTCCTCAGCATCAGCCACCTGAGTAGTTGGGACTACAGGTGTGCACCACCATGCCTGGCTAATTTTAAAATTTTTTATGGAGATGGGGTCTTGCTATGTTGCCCAGGCTGCTCTTGAACTCCTGGCCTCCAGAAATCCTCCCATCTTAGCCTATGAAAGTGCTAGGATCATAGGCAAGGGCCACTGGGCCCAGCCAGCTATTTTATTAGTGGTGTATAGTTTTCTTTTGCAGTTGGCTGTGCCAAGATTAATGATAAAATAACTAATGTATGTTGGACATTAACTTTGTTTCCCCGATTATCTGAAAGATGGAAGGTTTAACTTCAACTCCCTTTAAGATTTCACATTAGTAAAATTGGACAAATGAGATCACATCAAGCTAAAAATCTTCTGCACAGCAAACAAAACAATCAAAAAGAGAAGAGACAACCCACAGAATGGGAGGAAATATTTGTAAACTACCCATCTGACAATGGATTAATGACTAGAATATATAAGGAGCTCCAATAACTCAATAGGAAAAATTCAAATAATCTGATTTAAAAATGGGCAAAGGATCTGAATAGATGCTTCTTAAAAGAAGACATACAAATGCCAAAAGGTATATGAAAAAATACTCAACTTCAAGAATCATCAGAGAAATGTGAATCAAAGCTACAATGAGATATCATCTCACCCCACCTAAAATGGCTTTTATCAAAAAGACAGGCAATAAAGAATGCTGGTGGGGATGTGGAGAAAGAGAAACCCTCATACACTGTTGGTGGAATGTAAATTAGTGCAACCGCTAGGGAAAATGGTATGGGAGTTTCTCAAAAAACTGAAAATAGAATTACCATATGACCCAGCAATCCTGCTGCTGGGTATATATCCAAAGAAGGTGAAATCGTAGAATTGATATGAAAAGATATCCCATGTTTATTGTAGCACTATTCACAATAGCCAAGATTTAGAATCAATCTAAGTGTCCATCAATGGATGAATGTATAAATAAATCGTGGTACATGTATACAATGGAATATTATATAGTAATAAATAATAAATTAGGGTATACTTTAAAATAAGTAAAAGAATGGAATTGGAATGTTCCAAACACAAAGAAATGATACACTCTGGGAGGCCGAGGTGGGCGGATTGCTCGAGGTCAGGAGTTCAAAACCAGCCTGAGCAAGAGTGAGACCCCATCTCTACTATAAATAGAAAGAAATTAATTGGCCAACTAATATATATAGAAAAAATTAGCCGGGCATGGTGGCGCATGCCTGTAGTCCCAGCTACTTGGGAGGCTGAGGCAGCAGGATTGCTTGAGCCCAGGAGTTTGAGGTTGCTGTGAGCGAGGCTGACGCCACGGCACTCACTCTAGCCTGGGCAACAAAGCAAGACTCTGTCTCAAAAAAAAAAAAAAAAAAAAAAAAGAAATGATAAATGCCTAAGGTGATGGATACCCCAATTACCCTGATTTGATTAATTCACATCGTATGCCTGTATCAAAACATCACATGTACCCTATAGAGATATGCAACTATTATGTATTATGGTTAATATAATTAAAAAGAAAAAAGAAAAAGAAAAAAGATTTTACATTAAAGGATCTTCTTCCCAGAATCCTTCATTTACTCCTACTAGTTGGGGTTGGTAGACTGTCTGCTGGTTTTCTATAGGACCTTATTTTCTACCTCTGTAGCCCTTGTCATGTTGCATTGTACTTACTTAACTTTCTGTTTTTCTGCCAGATCCTGAATCCTGTAGAAGCAGGAACAATGTCTGACTTATGCTACAGTACCTAGCAGTGAGTGTGCTGTCCTGCACATAGGAATTCAAAACACAATGATTCAATGAATGCTCTCATTCAAGCCTCATTCATTACTCTTATGAATCACACAGAAACAGGACATGCCCAAGGCCACAGAAGAACTTCATTAGAGATGTGAATAAGAAATCTAGTGTTCTTACTTCTGCATCAACAAAGGTCCCATAAATTCAGACTCTGGGGCCAGGCGTGGTGGCTCATGCCTGTAATCCTAGCACTCTGGGAGGCCGAGGCGGGCGGATTGCTCGAGGTCAGGAGTTCGAAACCAGCCTGAGTGAGACCCTGTCTCTACTATAAATAGAAAGAAATTAATTGGCCAACTAATACATATAGAAAAAAATTAGCCGGGCATGGTGGCGCATGCCTGTAGTCCCAGCCACTCGGGAGGCTGAGGCAAGAGGATCGCTTGAGCCCAGGAGTTTGAGGTTGCTGTGAGCTAGCCTGATGCCACGGCACTCACTCTAGCCTGGGCAACAAAGCGAGACTCTGTCAAAAAAAAAAAAAAAATTCAGACTCTGGGACAAGTGATAATGGCTAGGCAAGGAACAAGAGCTTCCCTTGAACTGGATCTTCAGTGCCATGGAACAGTGGATTCAAAACGGGGGTGTTGCAAGTGAGAAAAAGTTTGGTTCTGCCTAAAATGTATGTTATTCATTAGGATAGACTAAATTGCTTTAACAGAAAGCCTCCGTCACATAATGACTAAAATGCGATAGAATTTTTATTTCTTGTTCACATAATGACTCAGGATGAATAACCTATAACAATGGATGACTCTTCTTCCGTGTGATGAGTCAAGGACCCAGGCTCCTTCCATCTTTTGTTGTCACCATGCCCTAGAGCCTAGTGGTCATCAAGACTGAGCTGGTGGAGAGGAAAGAGAGTGTGAAGTAGACCTCGACTACACTCTCCTTAAGGCCTTGACCCAGAAGCGACAAAAAAAGTTTGCCTTCAGTCTGTTGGTCAAAATATTTACATTGCCACACTAGCTTTAGGGGGAGTGGATGGGAAAATGCAGCTCCTATTTGAGCTTCTGTTTCCCAGCTCTAGCCCTTCTGTGATAGGGCCAGTATGACAATGTCCACTCTCCATATTGTTATCTTTTATATGTGACCAAAAGGAAAGACTGTGAAAGAGAGAACATTTGGGAAAGATAAAAAAAGCACTCTAAACTACAGGTATGAGTATCAGAGATTTTGAACATAAATGACACCTGAATATTGAAGGAGACTCTATTAGAATACCAGATGGGATTCAAATCTTTTTTTTTTTTTGAGACAGAGTCTCGCTTTGTTGTCCAGGCTAGAGTGACTGCCATGGTGTCAGCCTAACTCACAGCAACCTCAAACTCCTGGGCTTAAGCAATCCTACTGCCTCAGCCTCCCGAGTAGCTGGGACTACAGGCATGCGCTACCATGCCCGGCTAATTTTTTCTCTATATATTATTTGGCCAATTAATTTCTTTCTACTTTTAGTAGAGACAGGGTCTTACTCTTGCTCAGGCTGGTTTCGAATTCCTGACCTTGAGCAATCTGTCCGCCTCGGCCTCCTAGAGTGCTAGGATTACAGGCGTGAACCACCTTGCCCGGCCGGGGTTCAAATCTTTATCACCATCTTCTTCCCAGCTTCTCTACCTATTGAGAGTCCAGAACCCTTGGTTTCCTCCTCTTTCTCTTGTTAGGGAAGAAAAACATCTTCACTTCCGAGTGTCCATTTCCTCCCTAATGTTCAAGGTCTACTTCTGCCCTGAGCCCTTGGATGATTGTTCCCTCCCCTTATCTGAGCTCCATTACATTGACTGTGTGCCCCAATTAGCCCCTTAGTCCCATGCCCTTCTCTAGTATATATATTATATCTAGTATATACATTTTATATCTATCATCTTACATTTTAAAAATGCCATGAAGTGGCCATGATTTTTCTTCTAAGGCTGTAAGTTCCTGTTGTTGATGTCTGTGTTCATAGTCTGCATTCCTGAGGTCTCCATGAGTCCTAGTGACTGCTTACTCCACAGCTATTTGCATTTTAAAATGGGCTTATTGGCACTGCAAACTAGTACAACCTCTATGGAAATAGTATGGTGATTCCTCAAAGAACTGAAAGTAGACTTAACATTTGATCCAGCAATTCCACTGCTGGGTATTTACCCAAAGGAAAAGAAGTCATTTTATCAAAAAGACACTTGCACTAGAATGTTCATTAGAGCACAATTCACAATTGCAAAGATGTGGAATCAACCCAAGTGCCTATCAATTTATGAGTGGATTAATTAAATGTGGCATATGTATACCATAAAGTACTACTCAGCCATAAAAGATGAATTAATACCTTTTGCAACAATCTGGATGGAACTGGAGACCATTCTCCTAAGGGAAATATTGCAAGAGTGGAAAAACAAACACCACATGTACTGACTGTTAAATTGGAACTAACTGATCAGCACTCATGTGCACAGATGTAAGTAAAACTCAATGGAAACCACACACGTGGATTGGGGGAAGGAGGGGATAGGTGAATTCATACCTAACGCCTACAATATACACTATCTGGGTGATGGGCACACTTATAACTTTGACTCAAGCAGTACAAAAGCAATCCATGTAACCAAAACATTTGTACCCCCATAATATTCTGAAATAAAAGAGAAAAAAATGGGTTTATTCTCTAAAGGAAGAATGAATAATGATGGAAATTTAGGAATCACCTAAGGAGACTGTTTGGATAGGGAGCCTGTATAGTTAACTCTTATCTCTTTTCTATAGTGAGGATCCTATGTCTTTGGGTAAAATTGTCCATGTTGGAATAGAACACAGCATGTAGAGATTTTAGCAAATCACTGGGATGGAGAATGAAGAGAAGAGGAGGCAGAAGAGAAAGGAAGGGTCACAGAGTGAGTAGGTCGTAGAGTCTGTTGACCAGAGGGATAATCTCAACTGCAGGAGGAGTTAGAGTAGTTGACTCTCAACCTTATAAAAGGTCCCGCACTCAGAACTCATCTCTTCACCCTATAAAACCAAAACAATGAACGTTCTCTGTCCTTTGAGAGAGTAGAGCTGATCACAGCCAATGTTTGGACTGGCTGTTTTGAATTCTGATTTCTACTCCCAACTTGGCTGCTAATTCATACAGAGTCTGTGGATTCACTTAGATAAGCAGAGAAGTCTCCTGACCCACAGCCCAGGATCCCTGTGGGCTGGTCTTCTTCTTCTTCTTCTTTTTTTTTAAGATTTGCTCTATCACCCTAGGTAGAGAGCAGTGGCATCATCATAGCTCACTACCATAGCTCACTCAAACTCCGAGGCTCAAGCGATTCTCTCGCCTCAGCCTCCTGAGTAGCTGGGACTATAGGCACATGCCATGACACCCAACTGACTTTTTTATTTTTAGTAGAGATACATTCTCATTCTTTCTCAGGCTGGTCTCAAGATCAAGCAATCTTCCCATCTTGGCTTCTGAGAGTGCTAGGATTACAGGATTGAGCCACCCTGCCTGGCCATGGGCTAGGTCTTAATACTCAATGTAAACTAAAAGATAAAAGCTGTTCTGAACCCTGGGGCTTGTGTGGTTGGGAGACAAGATTGAGGAGAAGACACATACATTTCACTGAGCACCTGCTGTGTGTCAGGCACCATGAAAGTGAAGGTATTTGCATATGTCATCTGTTTCCATCCTTATAGCTGAGGCACCAAGAAGATATGGGTAAACTGAGTCTATAGAGATTACAGGACTTTCCCGATGTTACAAAACTGGTGAATATTGGAGTCAGGATTTAACTTCACATCTGTCTGAGGACTAAACCTGTGAATATTCCTCTGCTACTCAAATTTGTATAGATGATAGGGGCTCATTCCTGACAGTAAGTCCCCATTTACATTCCAGTGTCTTGCAGGATTTGAGTAAACTGACACTCATGCTCTGTTGAATCAAGTATGTTTTTTTGATTCAAAAAATTAATTTGTTCTCTCTGAGTCTCTTTTCTCTCTCTCTCTCTCCATATATATATATACAGAATGTATGAAATACATACTTATTCTTTTACCCACTATTTCAACTTCTGCTACTGAAACCTAGAGAATACTCAAGCAATTATAAGTACAAATGTTCAAAATAACGTTGTTTAGAATATCAATAATTGGTATATCCCAAACAGTTGACAAGAGGTACACAGTGAGAGCTGTGTAATTATAATAAATTTTGTGGTTTCTTTTTGAGAAATAATGACAATATACATATTTACATGATTAAATAAGTGTGGCAGAAGATAGGTAGCAAAAGATGGGTGATTCAAAAATGTCAGAAAACAAAGGATTGCTTCCATTACATACAAAGGAAAACTGTTATAAAAAATAACACATTAGAACATGGGTTAATAAGCACATTGTTTTTCAAAAGATGTATTTTTCTTTTGTTTATATCTGTAAAATATTTTGTAACAAGAAAGCAGAAATAAATGATGTCTTTCAGAGAAGAAAAATGCTGTCAGCAAGAAGAGAGGGTTGGTTGCGTGAGAGGAGGCATCATTCCTGCAGAAGCCCCATCCCACACAGAGGAGGACAGGCTAAGGGACACATGAAAGGGAGGAAGCAAGGGCTGCCTTGCACTGCCCCGGCTTGCCCAGGGGAGGCAGCGAGGAGCTGAGGATCATCCCTTCTTTCTTTCCTTCTCTCTCCTGGCATCCTGACCAGACGCAGGGCTCACTCTGTGGTCAGAGTCATGCCGCCCCAGGCTCTGCTGCCTGTCCTGCTTCTCTGTGCGCTGCTGCTGCAGGCCCAGGGAGGCCACCGTAGCCACAGCCAGAAGAGGATGCTGACTACATCCAGTAGGTGACTGGCTGGCAGGGGGTGGGGGGATCTGGGGAGAGCTCTGGCCACTCTGAGGAGGACCTGGCAGTTGGTACCTCTCTGCACATCCAGCTCTGACCACAGCGCTGTGTAGACTCTGGGCCTCCCCAAACCACAGTCCTCTAGCCCTTTACCCAGCTCTGGGATTAGTAATGGGAGGGAAGGGGAAACCTGCATCTTTTATTGTCCATTCCAAAAGTCCAGAGACCCATGGTCCATACTAGAGTGAAAGGTGCATCAAGGCTGAGAATATGATGAGGAAACAAGACAATTATTACTTAATGCATGCACATTTGTGGAGAGTAAACATCTGGGGATGGTTACGGGGTATGTGTAGGTGTAGAGATGGGCACAGGTGTAGAAAGAAAGACACAGAGCAGGCGAAATTTGGGGTGCACAGGGAAAGTTAACCTTATCATAGGAAGGCCAAGGAGGGTGGTGGTGGGAGGGGAACTAGTGAAGGGGCAGGGTCCTGGACACAGTCCAGTGAGGACAAGAGACAGGGACAAGAGGCAAGTTCACCTTCCTCTCTGGACCCTGCAGATTCTGAGAGTGAGGGAGGGTTTGGAAGATGTCTGGGGCTTCTTTGAGCTCCCAGGTTCAGAGTATAGATTCTATGGGGGGTGACTTCAGCCAGGCCAGGGCTAATAGGAGAGATAGTGTGGCAGGTGTACACCTGGAGGCAGGTGTATGAAGGAGGTTACAAAGTCCAGGCATCGAGGTCTTTGAGGGGTAAGGGGAAGGTGGGGAGAGAGGATTTAAGATGCTACCAATCACTAGGATTTGGAGATGGGCAGGAGGAGGTTGTTCTCTGAAAAGTCCAGGAGTGTCATGAATGGGACCTTGCTCCTGGGGTCTTACAGGAGCTTTAAGTTTGAGAAGGGTGGATGGTTTTTTTTTTTTTTTTCGAGACAGAGTCTCACTCTGTTGCCTGGGTTAGAGTGCCCTGGCGTCAGCCTAGCTCACAGCAACCTCAAACTCCTGGGCTCAAGTTATCCTTCTGCCTCAGCCTCCCGAGTAGCTGGGACTACAGACATGCACCTCCATGCCTGGCTAATTTTTTCTATATCTATTTAGTTGGACAATTAATTTCTTTCTATTTTTAGCAGAGATGGGGTCTCACTCTTGCTCAGGCTGGTTTCAAACTCCTGACCTTGAGCGATCCACCTGCCTTGGCCTCCCAGAGTGCTAGGATTACAGGTATGAGCCACCGCACCTGGCCTGGGTGGAGGGTTTCATTAACCGCCTTCTGTACCTTTTTAGGAAGCAAGTCCTGTAATAAGAGCTTCAACGTAGATCAATGCACCCACCACTGCTCATATTTCCAAAAGTGTCAAGAAAATGAGATATGCTGTCCTACTATCTGTGGGAATATTTGCCTGAGCATCTTCTGAGTGGGGGAACAGCGGGGCTGTGCATCTGCCTCTCCAAGCCCCTCAATTCAGAGGCTATACACATGTCTGGAGCAGGAGGACCTCAAATCACAGGCACAAGGACGTCAACAGGAATGCTGTCCTCCCCACTGTTCGAACTCCTTGTTCCTGTCAAATAAACCAGAACAAATGCCCAGGAACTCTGGCTCTTTTATTCCCAGTGCTTGTGATCATTGAGAACCCAGGGCAGCCCCCACAGATGCCCTGCCCTTCTTGGGCTCCGGTCTCTGATTTCTCTCCCTGGTTATACTTCTTTACCCTCTCTCTCCTTGGCCTACACACCCCTGCAATCCCCAGGAGGCACAGCCCCCCTGCTGCTCTGCTCACTGAACCAGTACTCCCAGGGGGAGAAACTGCTCATGTGCAGCATTTCCCAGTGCTAAGGAGAACACTCCTCACCCTGGAGTCAGAAGCACCTGTTAAGTGTGAGCTAGGTGGAGGTTAGAACCTGGGGCACAGAGTGGGAGGCCCCCAGAGACTGCTCTCCTCTCCTTAGCCTTGGTGCACCCCCACCCTGTGCTCCCAATCTCTTTGTGAGGTTTGGATTGCTATGTCTTTACAATGAGGATAGTGAGTCCCAGGGAAGTCAGGTGACATGCTCAAGGCCACAAGAGTGAGAGGATATGATGTGGCTAGAAGAGAATGTTTCCTCTGGACTTTCTCTTTGCTCACCTCTCTCCATCAACCTGAGACCAGAGGCATGCTAGTGAGCACTGACCCTAACCCCAAACCTCCTCCTATCTGTCACCCACCACAATAGCCACTCCTGTGATGGGGCCTGAACTGGGTGTCAGGATCAGCGACTCCAGCACCTTCCATTAACTGAATGGTCCCTCCCTTTCCCAAACACTCTTCCTTATGGGCTCATTCTCGTTCATTTTTAAAATGTGTTAAATTTTTAATCATTGTGGGAACATAATAGTTGTATATCTTTAAAGGGCACATGTGATATCTTGATACAGGCACACGATGTTGTTGTATTATTTGAAGAAATTGCCACAACCACCACAACCTTCATCAATCATCACCCTGATCAGTTAGCAGCCAACAACATTGAGGAAAGGCCCTGCACTAGCAAAAAGATTACAACCCACTGAAGGCTCAGATGATTGTTAGCATTTTTAAATAATAAAGAACTTAAAAATTAAGGTATAGACATTGTTTCTTTGGACATATTGCTATTGCACACTTAATAGACTACAGTATAGAGTAAGCATAACATTTATATGCACTGGGAAACCAAAAAAATTCATGTGACCTCACTCTATTGTGGCAGTCTGCAACCGAGCCTGCAATATCTCTGAGGTATGCCTTTATTCCCATTCTTACATATGTTTAAATGGAGTTTCAGAGAGGTGAAAGGCCTTACCCAAAGTCACACAGTTATTAAGTGATGAAGTTGCATTTCAAATCTATGTCTGATGGATGAGCCTGAAGCTTGGGATAGAGGCCCTACTCAGCTGTCAACTTCCAGTTAATAGCCTGCTCACTCCTCTGACTTACTATTTGAACCATCTGACCATCTATGTTGAAGGGCAAGATGAGGAAAAATGGGCCGACCCACACTCTGTTGGTACCAGTATAGCCCGAACATTATAAACAGACAATTGGCAATATTTATGCACAGACTGAATCATGTGTATCTCCATTACTACTTTTATTGGCTTTCCCAAGGAATAAAGAAATACTCAAGGATTTAATTATAATAATGTGACTAATAATAGTGAAATAATTCCTAAAATAGGGAAAAACTGGAACCACCAAAATGTTCAAAGATTAAGGATTGATTGGCAGAGTAATCTGCCAATCTATGAAGTTTTAGAAATATTTAGGACTACAGGAAAATATTCATCATATATATTAAATTTAAAAATAGTCACAGGATTATCCACTATGTAAAAAATATATATGCACATAAGAAAAAAACTACAGGGATATATGCATATGTGTTAGCACAGGGTGACAAGATTAACAGTGATTTTTTTTTTTTTTTTTTTTTTTTGAGACAGAGTCTCACTCTGTTGCCTGGGCTAGAGTGCTGTGGCATCAGCCTAGCTCACAGCAACCTCAGACTCCTGGGCTCAAACAATCCTCCTGCCTCAGCCTCCCGAGTAGCTGGGACTACAGGCATGCGACACCATGCCCGGCTAATTTTCTCTCTCTATATTAGTTAGCCAATTAATTTGTTTCTATTTTTAGTAGAGACGGGGTCTCACTCTTGCTCAGGATGGTTTCAAACTCCTGGCGTTGAGCGATCCACCCGCCTTGGCCTCCCAGAGTGCTAGGATTACAGGCATGAGCCACTGCTCCCGGCCAAGATGAACAGTGATTTTTAATTTAGTTGTCATTTTCATAGATTTATACATTAAGCATGGGTTGCTCTTTTATTAGTGTGAAAGCAAAAATTGATGTTCTAGAAAGAAATCATTTTTTCCTACAGAGAGAAGTAAATGAGATGAAGTGAGGAGGGACCATAGCTATGAAAAGGTCAAGGCCAAGGATATGTTGTAAAGTGGGAAGAGGGAAGAAACAGAGCTAGAGAAGAAAATGTAGGGCAAACCATAGGTTTTGCTTCTCTCCCCCTCTCCCTCCTTCTCATTCCAGCCAAGCGACTCTGGGAATCCTCCCAGCCGGAGTCAAGACTTACCCAGAGCCTTACATAGTCAGCTCGGCCCCCAGATTCCCTTTCCTGTTATGCTGCTTGACTGGTATTCCAAAGACACTTGGAGAGAGTGCGCTTGGTGGCGGGATTGGGCTCCCAGGCCTAGGAGAAGCTGGGGGTTTCACCATCTGGCACACCTGGCTCTGGATTCACTTCCTTTCAAATCCTGTATCTGCCCCTCACTGGCTGTGTGGCATCGGGCAAGTTGCTTAATTCTTTTGTGCCTCAGTTTCTGTTCTTGTAAAATATTAATATAGTGGTACTCAACTTATGGGGTCACTGACAGTATTAGTTAATACATGTTAGATATTTGACACATAGTGGATTTTGTGTTAAACGGAGTGATTCTGGATATGTCGATGAGTGTTTTATTGGTTTATTTAACAAGCCTTACCTAGCTCTGTCTGTATACCAGACATTGACTCTCAATTCCTGACACATAATAACTCATGGGATCCTCACAACAATCCTATGAAGAGAGTGCTGTTATTATCCCCATTTTACAACTGAGGAAATTGAGGCACAGAGAGGACGAGCGACTTGCCCAAAGTAAGTGGGAGGTAGGATTTGATTCTATTATAGTTTACATCTAAGTTTTCAATTTCCATGTTATATGACTGCCTCCTCTTGGAAGCGATCTCTATTTCATTACAAAAGACACAAAGGATTGGTGGTGAGGTAGTGTTAGGCTGATGCTAGCAATGGAGAAATTAATAAATGGATAAATTATAAATAATAATAAGTAATAATAAATTAATGGATAGGGCTTTACAAAGATTGTCGCACAATGTTAGAGAAAGATAGATACATAGATCCTCCCTCCACTTCCACAATCACCCAGACTTGTGTGTGTGTGTGTGTGTGTGTGTGTGTGTTGGGGGAGGAGAGGTTTTTGCAGGTCCCCAGTGTTCTATCTGTATCTATATTGCCTGCAGCAAAAGGAAAAAGAAAGCACTCCTTGAATGGGAATTCAGGGACAATGTTCTCTATGTACCCAACTTATGATTTGGAACAGAACTCACAGATCTGCTATGGCCAGAAGCATAATTAAAATCAGAGTTATTGAAATTCATTCTGCTCACCACTTGCCCCTGTGTAGAGCCTTCACAGTTCCTAGAGGTGAAGAAGAAGAGCCACCGGTCAAATAGTTATCAGCCCCTCCACCCAGGACATCTTCAGAGGTAGGTGGAGGTCAGGATCCTGGGACTGGAAGCATAAGCCTGTAAAAGCTTTCATTTTGGGGTTGTTTGGATGGTTTCCCTGTCCAAATTGTAACCCAACATCATACCAGTACTATCTCTCTGTAGAATAAATTGTTGTCCTTGTTCAAATGGAGAAACTGAGGCAGAGAAAGCTAACATGGATGGGCACTGTGTGCCTTCACATGTGATATACTAAGAAGGACACAACATTGCCTAGATAGTATTTCCATCGAGAATGGATAACTTGGATCTAATCATGAAGAGATCTCAAACTCCAAAGGAGGTATGTTTAATTAAAAGAAAAGGTTGGCTGTATTCTTCAAAGATGTCAATGTCCTAAAAGACAAAGGACGTTACTGAGTGAATTGATAAAATGAAATACTCAGGGTAGAATAGCTAAAAGTATATTTTATCAAAGTTAATTTTAATGAAGTTTATAATTGTAGCATGATCATGTAAGATAATTCCCCAATTAAGAAATACTCATTGAAGTATTTAGAAATGAGGGCCATAATAAATAACATTTACTCTCAAATTTTTGAAAACATATGAGAGAGAGAGAGAGAAATAGAAAGAGAGAGAAAGAGCAATTAGGCAATTGGGATAAATTCTTAAATAAGTGAATCTGGGTAAATGGTATACGGATGACCTTTGCACTATTCTTAGTCTTGTAACTTTGAACTTATTTCCAAATAATAGTTCAAAGGGAGTTAAAGGCAGCCCATCTAATGGTCTATGTGCCTAAACTTTTATTTTTCTGTTTTATAATTTTTCATATATGCCAGGAGGAGAATAAATTTAACTCTTCTCAAAACTTTTGTGCTTTTTAAAATGCCCGTAGGTATTACTCATGATTTTGAACATTTGAAGGAATTTCAACGAATACATGTAAGTTTTCTCCTGCTTGGTTGAAAATATTGAAGCAAAAATAAAGACTTTCAGGGAAAATTGGTTACTTACAGGGAAAGAGACAATAATCCCATCATGCCTGTGTCATTTATAGTATCCGTACTTCTTTGTATTTGCTTGTGAAAAAATCTTTCTTTCTGTTTGGATTCAGGAGGGTGAAGGAGCTTGGAGTGAGAGATGAGTGAAGACAGGACTGGGGAAGTTTTTGAGCAGTACTTAATCTTCTCCTTCCATGTCCCACCTGCCACCACCGATGAGCTGTCTAAATAGTAGCCAGCCAGTCCTAGACACTTTCTGCATTAACTGTGTTCTCTTTTACACCATCTCCATAGAAAGTATTATGTATTTCTGTTATATATCTTACTTATTGCCTGTCCCCTCTACTAGAATGTGAGTTTTATGAGGGCAGAGATTTTTGTCAGCTTTGTTCACTACTGTAATCTCTGTGTTCCTAATAATGCCTGTACCTTAATATAAGTATTTGTGGGGTGAATGAATTTAGAACAGATGAAGGCTAGAACCTCATCCAATCACCAGAATTAATTGCAAGCATGTTAAATAGTGGAAATTTTAAAAAGACCACTACAGGCCAGGCGCAGTGGCTCATGCCTGTAATTCTAGCACTCTGGGAGCCCAAGGCAGGAAGATTGCTTGAGCTCAGGAGTTTGAGAAGAGCAAGACCCTATCTCTACTAAAAATAGAAAAAATTAGCCAGTCAACTAAAAATGAAACAAACAAACAAACAAATTAGCTGGGCGTGGTGGTGCTTGCCTGTAGTCCCAGCTACTTGGGAGGCTGAGGCAGGAGGATCGCTTGAGCCCAGGAGTTTAAGGTTGCTGTGAGCTAGGCTGACGCCATGGCACTCACTCTAGCCCAGGCAACAAAGTAAGACTGTCTCAAAAAAAACCAAAAAAACAAAAAAGACCACGACAAAGTCAATGAAGTTAAGTAACTTTCGCCCCTCTGGAGGAGATAAGAGAGTTTAAGTCTAATAATAATAGCCAACATTTATTTTCTATGTACTGTGTGCCAGGCCTTGTGCTCATTGCTTCATATATTCAACACTGGCAATGTGGATACTGACATAGTTCTCATGTTATTGATGGGGAAACTGAGGCTCTAAAAAGGCATGCGATTGCCCAATTATATAACTTATACTAAGCTAAATATGTTAGGGTTGGGATTCAATCAAGCCCAGGTCTTTCTGATGCCATTGTTTAAGTTTTGTGCTCTGTCCAGTACTACACCACTAATCCTCAGTGTGCAGATTAATGGAGAGAATTTCCTTTACGATAAAACGAGATGTATAGCCTGTTAGTAGAATAAACCAATCCTAATGGAGAAAAAAATTAGAAGCAACTATTCAGGGCATAAAATAGACAGCATCCTTTACTTAGGATCTATAAATTTCTAGATCTACAGATTTGTGTTCTTAAGCTAAAAATGGATTTAACAGAGTTTTAGTTGCAAGAATTTTATCAATGACATGTTTTCCTAAGGAGGAGAAATCACCAATATTCAGATGTCTTATGATGAATGGGAAAATATTAATGATATGCGTAGCTAGTATGTTGGAAAATGTTCATGGAAAGTGTTATTGGAAACATGTTAGGAGGCTTCTCCTTTGGCCCTGTGAAATTTATTCAGAGAGGCTAGATCTTTCCCTGCTTCTTTATGAGTGCTTGGGTATAGAACTCGACTTTATAGGCATTCTTAGTTCACAAGACACAACTAAATTCAGAATGTATAAAGTTTAAGCCCGTATAACCGTCAAAATGCTATGCTTGCTTTGAAATTGTGGCCCTCGCATAGCTAGAAACTTGTGAACGGGTAAGAGAGTGGTCAGTTGCCTCTCTCTTTTCTGTCACAGCTTCTCCCATATCCAGTAAAGTGCAGTTCTGGAGGTGGAGGAGGAAGAAAAGATAAAGGGTTCAGGGCAGCTCTCTTTGACAAATACTGATGTACATTTGTGCTTTCTGGGTTTAGCATTGCTTAAAGTTGACACTGTCATGGGTGCTTTCATGGGTTCTTTGAGTCTCTCCCTGCCCCAACTGGTGGAACGTTCTCCCCAGTAGTTCTCTTGGTATGGCTGGATCCATCTCTTTTCTGGCTGGTCTACTGTGACTCCTTGTCCAGACTCTAGTCACCTGGCCACCCACTTTCCGCTTCCTTCTGCTGAGGTCCCATGACCTTTCCAGGCAGCCTAGGTAGACTAAATCTATGACAAGTCCACACTCGCTCTTTTTTCTTGCATCCTTTGCCCTATCACATTCCACAGTGCCAGTTGCATCCTCTTCCTTGTGGCCACAGGTCACTTCAGCCAGCCTCCCAACATTTGCATTGTCAGGGATGACTCAGACACCTGTTACTGTGTCCCCACAAATACTTAGGGCATATATAAATATCTATGAGAAGTATAATTAAAGCCTTTCTAGTAACTTGGAATTAAGAGACTTGGAATTAAGAAAGCATAGCTTTCTTTAAAGAAATTATGCTAAAAAAACCTCCTCCAAAAATATGCCAAATTCCTGATCATTTTCTACCTTTAAAATGAATATTGTAAGAGACCCTTAACCCCATTTTTAATCTGTTTTTTTTTTTTTTTTTTGAGACAGAGTCTTGCTTTGTTGCCCAGGCTAGAGTGAGTGCCGTGGCGTCAGCCTAGCTCACAGCAACCCCAAACTCCTGGGCTCAAGCAATCCTGCTGCCTCAGCCTCCCGAGTAGCTGGGACTACAGGCATGTGTCACTATGCCTGGCCAATTTTTTCTATATATATTAATTGGCTAATTAATTTCTTTCTATTTATAGTAGAGATGAGGTCTTACTCTTGCTCAGGCTGGTTTCAAACTCCTGACCTCGAGCAATCCTCCCGCCTTGGCCTCCCAGAGTGCTAGGATTACAGGTGTGAGCCACTGCGCCCAGCCTGTGTTTTTTTTTAAGGTCCTACAAGTTGATTTTTCTCATAGCTCCCATTAAGGTCTATCCAAAAGACTTGGGCAAAACTTTCATTTTAATATTCTGTTACAACTTTTTAATAAAAAAGTCAAGATAGAAGAGTGATGTCAGAAAGATTACAGAATAGGAAGTCCCAGCCCTCATTGACGCCCCCCCACCACCAAGAAATAACAATTTAACAACTGTCCATGGATAAAAATAATTTTATGAGAGCTTTGGGATCTAGTTGAAAGATTCCAGCATTCTAGTGGACCACAAAACCCAAGATCAGTCACATCGAACAGGGTAAAAAGAATAGTTTTACCTTCCCCATGTCATCCCTTCCCCAAACCCAAACAGCTCAGTGCCAAGAGAGATTCCCCCAGACTGAGAATTCTGCAGGGGAAAGAGAAAGCAAAGTGAGGGACTGGCTTCCTCAGTCTTTTGGGGCAATGCCCAGGAGCATTGTTTCACTGCACTCAGAATGCTGAGGAAATGTCACTTTTTGATCATCTGGGGACAGTTAAGATTAAAGATCAGGACAGGGGCTCACACAACCAGCATGTGGAACTCAACAACCAACATGTGTGGCCTCACAGATAGTCCCTTATGCATACCTGCAGATAGCACCTCATATGCCCCAGGAGCTGGTACTTTATGTTCCCCTGCAGATGGCATCCTTTTGAGAGATGTTTACAATCCTAAGATGTCCCTTTTAAGAGTGAGTGAGAGGAGTGGGTTGGGCATATCCATAGGAAAGATTTCAGAGACCCCCTAACATCTCTAGCCAGTCTGTCTAGTGAAGATCTTTCTCTTTTACCACCTCGCACCGGTTAGGATAGCTATTAGCAAAAGTCAAAAGATAAAAAGTGCAGGCAAGTATGTGGAGAAAAAGGAACACTTATATCCTGTTGTGGGTATGTAAATTGGTGCGACCACTATGAGAAACAGTATGGAGGTTTCTCAAAAAATTAAAACCAGAACTACCATATATGATCCAGTGATCCCACTTCTTGGTATTTATCCAAAGAAATTAAAATCAGAATCTTGAAGCAATATCTTTACTCCCGTGTTCATTGCAGCATTATTCACCATAGCTAAGACATGGAAACAACCTAAAGGTCCACTGATGGATGAATGGATAAAGATGATGTGGTATACACACACAATGGAGTATTATTCAGCCTTCAAAAAGAAGGAAATCTTGCCATTTGCAACAACATGGATTAACCCGGAGGACATTATGTTCAGTGAAATAAGCCAGATGCAGAAAGACAAATCCCACATGATCTCACTTAAATGTGGAATCTAAAATATTCAGACTCATAGAGTAGAACAGTGGTTGTTGGGGGCTAGGGAAGGATAAAATGGGAAGGCATGAGTCAAAGGGTATAAAGTTTCAGTTATACAAGATGAATACATCTTAGAGATCTGTTTTATAGCATAGTGCCTCTAGCTACCAATATTGTAGGTGCTAAGAGGATAGATCTTGAATTAAGTGATTTTATCACACACACCCCAAAGAATACAAAAAGAAGGCTAGTGGAAACTTTTGGAGGTGATGAATATCTTTACGGCCAATGTGATGAATATCTTTATGGCCAATAGTTACATGGGTTTATATTTCTCTCCAAAGTCACGTTGTATACATTAAATATGTATAGTAATTTTGTATGTCAATTATGTCTTAATAAAGTGTTTTTGATAAGTCGTTAGATAACAATACGCCTGATACGATTTTAGTTTTGTAAAAACAATTCTTATTCATATCTATGCACATATGAGAGATAGAATAGCATTCACCAATATAGTGGAATTACCAGAAATATTTCGTTTTCTTTTTTGTGCTTTTTTGCATTTTAAGAATTTTATAAGCTGAATTTGAATTATATTTTAATCAAGGGAAGGCAGCACATTAAAAAAATTTTTTTTTTCAGCAAAAGGAAAACATGAGGTGGGAGACAGAGAGACACCTTTTGACAGAGCCACGGCTAAGCTTAGGTGTGTGTCTATTGTTGGGTGAGCAGAGGGCAAGGAGGAGTAACTAGAAGATAAATTATGAAGAAATTATTTTGTTTTCTTTGTTTAGTTTGCAGAAACCCGTCTTGTATATGAAGGAATTCTATAAGCACTTTCTCTTGCTTCACATCCCTCTTTCCCTATTTGTATCTCTCGATCTCTAGGAAGAAAAAAAATCTCCCTGACAACATATTTCGACATATATTCTGACGTATGGTCAGTACCATGAAGCTATGTGTACCTCTACTCATGACATCCTTCTGTGCGATGCTACTGTCTGTGCTGGGATCATTGGAGAAACCCTGTGGTAGGCGTGATGTTGGGGTAGGGACCAAGGGAGAGGGGCTGTGCTTTCTCCTGGACACGTGAGAGTGTATTGTGTATGCCATATTTGACTCAGACTCACCTTCCCAGGACAACCCACTGGAGAAGCAGACAACTTTGTATGTACAGAGATCCAAGAAATTTCCATGCTGCGGTTCTTTAATGCTTCTTCTTCTAACCTTGAAAATAACAATAAGTATCTGCCAACTTTTATATCTATTCCATAACCTATGAGGATATGACATTTTCCAATGTTAGGCTATCCTTGAGGGGGCTGCCAATACAGAGCTATCCTTCTTTTTCATAATTCCAGAAATTCTGTTCCCTAACTATGTTTTCTTTGATGTGTACCAAATGGGTATTTCTTAATACATACCCTTCGTTTTAGTGGCAAGATCTTTTAGAATGTGAGAAGATAGAAAAGAAGCACGAGATGGGTTCTAAGTGGGGCAAAGTTGGAGGTCATATGATAAGAATCAATTGAGGGGCTAAGAAAACTGAATGAGAGAGTCACGAATTTGGAGAGAGGATGAGTTATTAAAGGCAGGGTCAACAAGTTGTGGGGGGGAAAAGGTGGAGAATCTGCTCCTTACTTTCCCTGGCCTAGCTTCCCACACTAGGAAACAGGCATTGTAAGGAGGCTAGAGGATATCTCCGGCTCTGGGAGCTCCTGTTATGTAAGTGTAGATTTTATAGGAGGGCACATGAATGCTGAGAGTATACTGAGTCCTAACTCCGGGGTGTTCAGAAAGGGCCCAGAGGGTTGCAACACTGATAAAACCTGTGGGAGCCAAGGAGGCAAGGAGGTCAGGGAAGATGCAATGGGATCAGTGAAAATGTAATGACTGGAATTTAAGGAGATTCAGAAAGGGAATTTCTCGTAAGGCAGATAGATACCTTGGTGGGGACTTGGGGCTCGAATTCTAGGAGGAGCTCTTAAACTTAAGAAGGACTTCTCTTCACATGTTTGGCTGTGTGGCCACCTCCCCTTACCATATCATTTCAGCTTCAGAGAGGGAACTATTACTTGAGGAGTGCTGGGGACAACCAAAGGTGAAAGAATGTACCAGGAAGTGTTCTAGAACCTTGAGATGTGAAGATAAAAATAAAAAATGCTGCTGGACTTACTGTGGAAACATTTGCTGGGATGAAAATGATGTGAGTTGGGAGATAAGCACTTGGATGTGTATCTTCACTGATTTTCATTTTCTTTTCAGAGGCTGTTAGTCCTGAACAGAAGACTGAGGTACTCTAAATCCTAGGCACAAAAATAGCAGAAGACAATGTACCTCTCACCTGGAAATTACCTGGCAAATAAACCAAGATACCAGCTTGGACCCCATTGTTTTTTTCATTATATAATCAATATCCATGCTGTCCTCTTTATCTTACTCAACAGTTTGCTAGTTTCCTAACTTAAGTCTAGATTTTTGGCCACTGCCTCCATAGTCAGACCTTTCCATGAGCCGTTTGGCTCAGCCAGGCCCAAAGCGTCTACTGTTCCATGGACCAATAACTTGCCTACTCAGAAGTGGGCAGCTCCTGTTGTTACATTAAAGTATTCTAGTCCTGTTGTCTGGTGCATATGGGTACTACTAAGCTTGAAGATGAATGCTTGTGTCTCAGAGTTCTCTAGCCTCTAAACATCTAACGTTTTTCTTTTACAGAAATCCTTGACAAGATTGCTAAAACGCTAACTCCCCACTGGCCCTCCACTTGTGTAGGCTGGAAGACAGTTAAGAGGCCTCAGAAGAGTACTGTGTGGCTACTTTTAGGATCACCAGGGTATTGAGGGCTGGGCATGAGCAAACCTTTGCCAAATAAACTCATTTACCAAGACTGGGTCTTAGGCCTTTTTCTTTTCCCCCTCACCGTATCCCACTACCCTTGATTACCCTTATTACAACTCCCAATATTGCTCTCATTCTGCAATGTATATAAGCTTCTGACTTTTGCTGTCCTGTCTGGTAGCCTTAAAACCGATAGGCTAATTTCATGGGCTTCACAGAATAGAATTTTATTTCTCACATGTCGTATTAATGTGGGGAACTGGCAAGTAGCCCTTTCATTCAGTTTTTCAGACAGCTGTTATCCAGTAAATTTATTTCTTATAGCAGTATGTGTAAACAATTCTAAAACTAGTTTTCATATATATAAGATTAAACAAATAAGCAAATAACTGGTAGATGATTTGAGTCGGGTTTCTAACTTTCAGAAAAAATAAATTATAAATAAGTTGACCTAAGTAGCCGTAGGTGCCAGGCCTGCCTGGCAGGCTCAGTCTTTGAGTCTGCTCCAATACCAGGTCAACTTCAGAGGCCCCAGGCTCTAAATAGGCCCCAGTGCCAGATAAGCTCCAGTATCCCTTGGCTTCATGCCCATGCCAGGCCCACCCCAAGGCAAGGCCAGCTCCAAGGCCATCATCTCTGGACCTCCCCCGGTACTAGGCTGGCCCTGATGGCCTCAGGCTTCAGGCCCACCCCAGTGCCAGGTCAGAACCCTTGGCCTTAAACACCAGGCAGGTACCCATAGATACAAGCTCTAGGCCTATCCAGTGCCAGGCCAGTCTCTGCAGCCCAACCCCCCAGTCAAACCAAGGTCCAGTCTTGTCTCAGTAGACCCAATAGCTGGATCAACCCCTTACATGCCTAGGCTTCAGGACAGCCCCAGTGGCTCCCGGCACCAGGCCAGTGCCTGTGATCCAAGGCTCTGTACCAGCTTCAGCACCAGGCTGCCCCCAGACTCCAGGTCAGTCCCCGTGGCTCTAAGCTCCAGTGGACCCAGAATCAGGCCTGATCCAGTAGACCCAGGGTACAGGGCCACCCCAGGATACCCAAGTACTAGGCCAGACCCCATAGACTGAAGCTCCTAGACTACTCCTTCAGACCCAGGCTCTAAGATAGCCTCAGTAGACACAGGCTCCAGACCCATCCCACAGTCTCAGGTGCCAGCCCCCAACCAGAATTTGGCCACTCTTGGCAGACTCAAGACCCACCCAAGAACCAGGTTGGCTCCTGTGGACTCAGGCATCAGGCTGGCTTCCATGGATATGGGCTCTAGTTCTGCCCTTATGAACCTAGGCTCCAGGCCCAATCCTATAGACCAAATCAGCAGGTCTATGCCAATGGATTGAGACTTTGAGCCCAATCCTGGGGATCCAAACACTAGGCCCAGCTACCTGCTAATCTAGGTATCAGGCCAGCCTGTGTAAGGATTCTAGCAGCAAGCTCACCCTTGGACTGTGCCAGATAGCCTGTTCATAATCTCTGGACAAGCTGACCGACGAAAGACTTTTCTAGATAAAACCAGTCTGCAAAGACTGGAATAAGTCCCTACTTCTTCAAATGCACAGAGATCAACATAAGGCAAACAAACAAACAAATACAAACAAGAAAAATGAAGGGGACATAACGCTACCAAGAGAACAAAATAATCTCCCATTAGCTGACACCAAAGAAATGGAAGTATATGAACTGCCTCATGAAGAATTCAAAGTAATTGTTTAAAGGAAGCTCAGTGAACTTTAGGAAATAGAGAGAAGTGAGCAAAGAGAAAGTCCAGAGGAAACACCCTCTTCTAGCCACATCATATCCTCTCACTCTTGTGGCCTTGGATGTGTCACTTGACATCCCTGAGACTCATTTTCCTAATTGTAAAGACATAGCAATCTGAACCTCACAAAGAGATGGGAGCACAGGGTGGGGGTGCACCAAGGCTAAGGAGAGGAGAGCAGTCTCTGGGGGCCTCCCACTCTGTGCCCCAGGTTCTAACCTCCACCTAGCTCACACTTAACAGGTGCTTCTGACTCCAGGGTGAGGAGTGTTCTCCTTAGCACTGGGAAATGCTGCACATGAGCAGTTTCTCCCCCTGGGAGTACTGGTTCAGTGAGCAGAGCAGCAGGGGGGCTGTGCCTCCTGGGGGTTGCAGGGGTGTGCGGGCCAAGGAGAGAGAGAGTAAAGAAGTATAACCAGGGAGAGAAATCAGAGACCAGAGCCCAAGAAGGGCAGGGCATCTGTGGGGGCTGCCCTGAGTTCTCAATGATCACAAGCACTGGGAATAAAAGAGCCAGAGTTCCTGGGCATTTGTTCTGGTTTATTTGACAGGAACAAGGAGTTCGAATAGTGGGGAGGACAGCATTCCTGTTGACGTCCTTGTGCCTGTGATATGAGGTCTTCCTGCTTCAGACACGGCATAGTCCTCGAATACAGGGGTGTGGGGAGCAGGATGCACAGCCCAGCCCATTCCTCACTCACAGGGTGCTTAGGCAAACATTGCCGCAGAAGGTTGAACAGCATACATTATTTGCTTGACAGTCTTTGTGAGATTCACAGAGGTGTTTGCACAGATAAAATGCAGGATGTTTCTTACAGACTTTGATTTCTGGGAAAAGCTCCATTTCTGAAAAGGAGTGGAAGACTGGTGAATGAAAGCAGGTGCCTAGAGAGGACTTTTCTCAAGCTTAAAGCTCTTCCAGGACCCCAGGACCAAGGTCCCATTCATGACACTCCTGGACTTTTCAGAGAACAACCTCCTCCTGCCCATCTCCAAATCCTAGTGATTGGTAGCATCTTAAATCCTCTCTCCCCACCTTCCCCTTACCCCTCAAAGACCTTGATGCCTGGACTTTGTAACCTCCTTCATACACCTGCCTCCAGGTGTACACCTGCCACACTATCTCTCCTATTAGCCCTGGCCTGGCTGAAGTCACCCCCCATAGAATCTATACTCTGAACCTGGGAGCTCAAAGAAGCCCAAGACATCTTCCAAACCCTCCCTCACTCTCAGAATCTGCAGGGTCCAGAGAGGAAGGTGAACTTGCCTCTTGTTTCTGTCTCCTGTCCTCACTGTCACTGTGTCCAGGACCCTGCCCCTTCACAAGTTCCCCTCCCACCACCACCCTCCTTGGCCTTCCAATGATAAGGTTAACTTTCCCTGTGCACCCCAAATTTCGCCTGCTCTGTGTCTTTCTTTCTACACCTGTGCCCATCTCTACACCTACACATACCCCGTAACCATCCCCAGATGTTTACTCCCCACAAATGCGCGTGCATTAAGTAATAATTGTCTTGTTTTCTCAACATATTCTCAGCCCTGATGCACCTTTCACTCTAGTATGGACCATGGGTCTCTGGACTTTTGGAATGGACAAGAAAAGATGCAGGTTTCTCTTTCCCTCCCATTACTAATCCCAGAGCTGGGTAAAGGGCTGGAGGACTGTGGTTTGGGGCGGCCCGGAGTCTGCACAGCGCTGTGGTCAGAGCTGGATGTGCAGAGAGGTACCAACTGCCAGGTCCTCCTCAGAGTGGCCAGAGCCCCTCATTGCTCCCTCCCCAGATCCCCCCACCCCCTGCCAGCCCGTCACCTACTGGATGTAGTCAGCATCCTCTTCTGGCTGTGGCTACGGTGGCCTCCCTGGGCCTGCAGCAGCAGCGCACAGAGAAGCAGGACGGGCAGCA
The DNA here is from genome assembly GCA_008750895.1 of Mirza zaza. Classification (NCBI taxonomy): domain Eukaryota; kingdom Metazoa; phylum Chordata; class Mammalia; order Primates; family Cheirogaleidae; genus Mirza; species Mirza zaza. The sequence continues at coordinate 40,123 of VSMD01015912.1, forward strand.
GAGCCTGGGGCGGCATGACTCTGACCACAGAGTGAGCCCTGCGTCTGGCCAGGATGCCAGGAGAGAGAAGGAAAGAAAGAAGGGATGATCCTCAGCTCCTTGCTGCCTCCCCTGGGCAAGCCGGGGCAATGCAAGGCAGCCCTTGCTTCCTCCCTTTCATGTGTCCCTTAGCCTGTCCTCCTCTGTGTGGGATGGGGCTTCTGCAGGAATGATGCCTCCTCTCACGCAACCAACCCTCTCTTCTTGCTGACAGCATTTTTCTTCTCTGAAAGACGTCATTTATTTCTGCTTTTTGGTCACACAATATTTTACAGAAAAGAGAAAATATGAATTTTTAAATCTATCCTCTGCCACCCTCATTTAATTATGCAATTTATTTCACAAAATGTGGTTTTCCATAATTACACAGCTCTCACTTAAATGCCAATAGCCAAGTATTTGTGTTGAACTAGTTACTGATATGCTAGACAATGTCACATTGAGCAGTTTTGATCATAATCCCTTGACTACTTTAGACTAAAGTAACAGAGGTACAATTCCTGAGTACAAGAGTAGATGTATATTTCATGTATAAATATATCAGTATGTACATGTATATACATATACAAATACACATACATATATATGTACATAACAAATATATGTGGCGGGGGAGACAGAGAGAGAGGCTGACTAGTGGAGGGAGTACTAAGGGGGCAACCAGTAAATGTCTTAGGGATGGGGGAGGCAGGCTGTCCAGGAGGAGGTGGTCACTGACCTGGAAAATTGTGGGGGAAATGGGATCTCTGAAGTAGAGATGTTTATCTTCCCCTAACAGGAGAAAGAGGGGACAACTTGGGGGCAATAGATTCTCAATAGGCACAGAAGCTGGGAAGAAGGTGGTGGGAAAGATTTAAACCCCAGTTTGATACTCTGAGCTAGTAATCCAGATTTAGGGGGTACAAAAATTTTTTTTTGTTACATGGATGAATTGCATAGTGGTGAAATCAGGCCTTTTAGTGTACCCATCACCTGAGTAGTGTACATTGTACCCGATGGGTCATTTTTTATCCCTCACCTCCCACCCTGTCTCCTTCTCAGTCTCGAGTGTCCATTATGCCTCTGTGTGTGCCCATACCTACCCATCACTTTGCTCCCACTTGTAAGCGAGAACATGTGGTATTTGTTTTTCCATTCCTGAGATACTTCACTTAGGATAATGGTCTCCATTTCTATCCAAGCTGCTGCAAAATACATTATTTCATTTTTTTTATGGCTGGGTAGTACTCCATGGTATGTGTATGTATGTATGCTTACATACATATGTCCGTGTGTGCACACCACATTTTCTTTATCCACTTATCAGTTGATGGGCACTTAGGTTGATTCCATGTCTTTGCAATTGTGTATTGTACTGCCATAAACATATGTGTGCAGGTGTCTTTTTAAGATAATTTGTTCTAGATTCCTGTTTAAGTCTAGTGTTTCTTTGTTGACTTTTTGCCTCAATGATCTGTCTAGTTCTGCCAGTGGAGTGTTGAATTCTCCCATTATTATTGTGTTACTGCTGAAATGTAACTTTTATATGCACCAGGAAACCAGAAAATTCTTGTGACTTGTTTTATTGTGATATTTGTTTTATTGTAGTGGTCTGGAACCAAACCTGCAGTATCTTTGAGGTATGTCTGTATCCTAGGGAGAATTGCTCACATACTGACATCTCATGTCCCTATAAAATATTCCTGCAGACAAGGTTTTAGAAAAGGAAATCTGCTCCTTGGAAGCCCCTGCCTCTTGCCTGCTTGACTCTTTTCTAATGAGCTCCAAAGCATGTGTATGTGTGCCCAATACAATGCCCCTCTCTGGCTTTGGTGAACAAGTCATCCCCAACCAACAAGCCTGTGCCAAGACCTTGGTGCTAGATTTGATTGCTTTACTGCCTTCATTTGCTAGGTCGTCATCTACCATTTCTAAAATTCTTTCTATTCAGTCTCCTTTTATTTACATAAAAGTCAGAGTGCATTTGGTCGGAAAAGATGTTATGCTTTGATTGGCAAAGGAGAATCAATACTGAGAAAGATGGAATACTAAATAAGACACAAAAAAAATTCAAAGATAGTTGTAGACTCTGTCCTTAACGCCCTACCTATGGATGGACACAGCTAGATTCTGGGGACAAGTAACTTGGTTCTGCTTGGGGTGGCCAGAGCTGCAACCCAGGTACACAATGTTCTTCCCAGCTTATTGGAAGATCCCACCTGCAGGTAAGACGATCTAGTGCTTCTGGATGGGTATCAAAGGAAAGAGCCTGTGATGCAACCGACATGTAGTTCCTGGGTAGTACTCAACAATCTATCTCAACCCAAATCTCCATTCAGTTCTTGGCTGTGGAACATTGAGTGCATTGAGTGTGTTTTATTATTTTTTTTCCGCTCTTCTTCCCCCTGTTCTAGCTCCCACCACCACCCCATAATAAAAGGTCAGATAGAAAAGCTGTCAGACAGATACCACAGACATTTATCTCAGACACATTCAGAAGTAGGTGGCGGGAAGGGTCTTGAGCTTTTATTTGTGGCTTGCTTGGATGAGTTCCCGGCCCAGATGATGTCAACACCATTCCTATGAGGTGGGGATTATTGTCTCTTTCGTTTAAATAAGAAAATTGAGGCCGGGCGTGGTGGCTCACGCCTGTAATCATAGCACTCTGGAAGGCTGAGGCGGGCGGATCGCTCAAGGTCAGGAGTTAGAAACCAGCCTGAGCAAGAGTGAGACCCTGTCTCTACTAAAAATAGAAAGAAATTAATTGTTCAACTAAATATATGTAGAAAAAATTAGCTGGGCATGGTGGCGCATGCCTGTAGTCCCAGCTACTTGGGAGGCTGAGGCAGCAGGATTGCTTGAGCCCAGGAATTTGAGGTTGCTGTGAGCTAGGCTGACACCCCGGCACTCTAGCCCGGGCAACAGAGTGAGACTCTGTCTCAAAAAAAAAAAAAAAAAAAAAATATATATATATATATGGAGAGAGAGAGGTGACATGACCTGTCTGAGGTTCCATAGGTAAAAAGGACAGAGATTAAACAGGATACCAGCATTCTTGGCTCTAAACCCGGTACACTCTCTTCTTTAGCACTATGTGCATTGGGTGTTGGGCAGATGGGAGGGAGAGTAAGGGATGAATAAATTCACACCTGATGGGTATGGTGCATGATGTCTGGGGGTTGGGCATGCTTGCACCTCTGACTTGGGCGGTGCAAAGGCAATATATAACCAAAGCATTTGTAACCCCCACGTAATATTCTGAAATAAAAAATAAAGGAAAAAAAAAAACATTATCTAGAAAGCCCAGGGTCTCAAATTTTGGAGGTGTGGGGGGCTCAGTAGTTTTGTGTCTTTCTGATGCCTGGGGCATCAGAAATTGTCCTGCACTCTATTTCAGGGTCACCTAGGAAGTCACCCAGAATTCTGCATGTGAGAAGTAGCCATCCTGGGCCTGATGATGTTTCTCTTCTGTGGGATCATCTAGTACGTGTGAGGTGTGCAAAGGAGGGCGTTGGGCATCCCCAGGATCCTAAGCCACTTTTGGGGGCAAGTAGGAACTCAAAAAAACTAGAATAAGAATGAGGCCTTATAAACAAACAGATCTCAAAGCTCTGGAAAACTTGGGTCTAGGGTGATACTTTTTAATACAGAGAAACAGCCTCATCGAGCCCATTGCTTTGGATTTATTGTGTTCCTGTCACAGCATGCCTGCCTTCCTCCTTCTTTATTCAAAAGGCAGGTACTGAGAATCCAGAGGCGCCCTCTCACCCTCACATTCCACCTGTAAGTGGACAACAGAGCGTCTGCTTTGCACACCTGTTTTGCCATGTGCTGGTGTAGTCACATGGTCAGAAGAATGCTCTGAGCTTCAGGCTCAAGTCTGCCTCAGTGTGGCTCAAGAAAGGAAAATTGGCTAGTTAAGATGTTGTGACTTTACTAGGTAGAGTGGCTCATGGCTGTAATTCAAGTACTTTGGGAGGTTGAGGCAGGAGGATTGCTTGAGCAAGGAGTTTGAGACCAGCCTGGGTAATATAGCAAGACCTCATTTCTTTTATATATATATATCTTAGCTGAATATAGTGGCATGTACCTGTAGTCCTAGCTACTCGGGAGGCTGAAGGAAGGATTGCTTGAATCTCAGAGTTTGAGGCTATAGTGTGCTACGATTGTGCCAGCCTGAGCAACAGAGATTCTGTCTCAAAAAAAAAAAAAAAAAAAAAGATATA
>VSMD01015912.1:44421-61248 GCA_008750895.1 Mirza zaza
TCAGCCTAGCTCACAGCAACCTCAAACTCCTGGGCTCAAGCAATCCTACTGCCTCAGCCTCCCGAGCTGGGACTACAGGCATGCGCCACCATACCCGGCTAATTTTTTCTCTATATATTAGTTGGCCAATTAATTTCTTTCTATTTATTGTAGAGATGGGGTCTCGCTTTTGCTCAGGCTGGTTTTGAATTCCTGACCTCTAGCAATCTGCCCGCCTTGGCCTCCCAGAGTGCTAGGATTACAGGTGTGAGCCACTGCGCCCAGCCTGGTCTTTCATAATTTAAAAGGACTTCTCTTCTCCTTTTCTTTCTCTCCCTAATCTCCTGCTCTTGCATCTAATGATTCACGTGCCTAAAACTTGTATTTTTCCCACTTCCCAATTTTATATATGCCAAGAGGAGAATGAGTTTTCAAAACCCCCTTTGAGAAATTCTGTACCTGATTTCTAGTATAACACCTGCTTTTGAGCAGGTGGATTCATCGGGAGCAGCATTGTTTCATAACTTTCTACATCTGAGCTGTCCAATGTAACAGCCACTAGCCACATGTGGCCATGGAAAACTTAAAATGACTAGAAACTGAATTTTAATTTAATTGAATGCGTTTAAATAGTCACGCATGGCAAGTGGGCACCATATTGGACAGCACAGAGGAGCCTCTTTTGCTTGGTTGAAAACTTCTGAACAAATATAAAGACTTTCAAGGACAGGGACAATCTTTGTTATTACGCAATTCACATCAGAATTTTACCCTTTTCTTTGACTCTTACTTTCTTTCCTATTTGGTTTCAGGAAGGTAAAGCAAGGAATAGAGAAAGAGGGGAGCAGATGGGAGAGGGCTGGGAATTTTGAATGGTAATTAAGGCTTCTTAGCCGGGCATGGTGGTTCACACCTGTAATCTTAACACTCTGGGAGGCCGAGGCGGGAGGATCGTTTGAGCTCAGGAGTTCAAAACCAGCCTGAGCAAGAGTGAGACTCCATCTCTACTAAAAAATAGAAAGAAATTAGCTGGACAACGAAAAATATATAGAAAAAATTAGCCGGGCATGGTGGCTCATGCCTGTAGTCCCAGCTACTGTGGAGGCTGAGGCAGGAGGACCACTTGAGCCCAGGAGTTTGAGGTTGCAGTGAGCTATGATGACGCCACAGCACTTTAGCCAGGGGGACAGAGTGAGACCCTGTCTCAAAAAAAAAAAAGACAAGAAAAGAAAAGAAAAATGAAAACCCCAAAAATGAAACAGCTAACAGTGTGGTGACAGAAATTGTCTTTGTATTGCCTGGGGTAGAACAGGAGGTGGGGAACATGCGTCTTATGTCCAGTAGGTGGAAATGTAACCCAACCCTTAGTGAGAAAACGGTGACAGTAACTATCCAAAGCCTGAAAAAGACAATATCTTTTGCCTAGAATTCTTTCTTCATTAACTCATGCTACAAAAAGAATAATATATGTGCAAAAGCTTTGCCTATAAGGACGTTCATCAGGACATTTTTATAACAAGAAGAAATTGGAAATATTTGGGCCTTCATGACATGGGGAACAATTATAGTATTTATAATTGAATTGTGGGTATGACTTATATAATGCATTCATATTTTTTTTGTCTACATCTGTATACTTTGTTCTGAATGGTTCATGTATTTCCTTGTTTCTTCAGGAAAATTTATATAGGTCCCCACAAATTTTATGTGACTCTTCCGGTTGCGAAGCATCTTCTCAACTTAACTAAAATGTTCGGGCCCGTGCAATTAGCCACGGCTCCACAATTTGCTCAGAATAACGGACGCTCCTCTCCCTTAGAAGCTCCAGTTATGGAACAGGGATGTGTTCAATCTGTCTCTGTCTCTTTCTGGTTCCTTGTGATTGTCTTCCTCTACCCCCACCCCACCTCGCTAAGAAACGTTTTTGTCTCCTAGGTAGCAGAGGGAGGAAGGACCAATAAGAGGGAGTAGGAAAGTTCTTAGACAAGAGAGACTGTCATCAGCTGGCTTTGTGCTTCTGGTCCTGACTCTTTCCTGGGAGATTTTAAGGGTTCACTGGAGACATAAAACGTCTTCCCACCATTTATAGTTTGGATACTTCCCAAACTGCAGCCCTCTTCTCTGCTACTACAGGCCACTTTGACCAGATCCTCGTCCTGTAGGGGCCTTAATCAAGACTCGAACGCAAGTCTACTGTATCCCTGTAAACCTCTGGGAACACGCACTAAGCTCTATTGAGTAGCATTCATTAAGCCTTTTCTTTCGAGTTGGATCAGAAGGCAACATCTCCGCTTCCCCGAGCAAAGCCTTTTACCAACAAAATCTTCAAAATCCTCTATACAATTCCTTCAACTCTGGACCACTTATGTGAATGAAAGTTTTGAGTCTTTTAACAGCTCTTAGCCATCATCTTTTCTCAAGTCTCTGTCTTACAACTCCCTCTTGGTTTGAGTTGGTGCCTTTTGTCCTAGGATCTTCACTAAAACTTCCTTATAGCATCCTGTTACGTCTGATTTTGAAAAAAATATCAAGACACTTAATGCATCTGATTTCATGAAAATAATGATTACAACGTAAAAGTACATACTGTGTTTCCACGAAAATAAGACAGGATCTTATATTTATTTTTCCTCAAGAAGACACCCTAGGGCTTATTTTCAGGGGATGTGTTATTTTTTTTTTAAGTACAGTACAACAATCTACATTTATTCAAATATAGTTAAGTCATCTTCTTCTGGAACATCATCACAACTCTCCAAACCCCGAATTCCATCCTGAATTTCTTGCGACTCTATTTCCTTTAGAACCACTGGCCCCAATCTCTCATGTCGAGTAATAGAGCTCTCATGGGGCAGATGAGAAGGGCTGCTCGTTTTCTTTAACGCTCTGGGAAGAAATGCATCGGTTGTGCAGATACGCTGCGTAGCCATGCCCATCACTAGGTCTTATTTTCGGGGTTGGGCACAAATACTTAGAAATCCTGCTAGGGTTTATTTTATGGGTAGGTCTTATTTTCAGGGAAACATGGTACATACACTGATTATCTCTAGGTGGTAGAATTACTAATGCTTATCCATTTCCTCTTTGTATTTTTTAATCTTACAAATTGTATCATCTGAAAAAAAACAATTCATTTTAAAAAGAAACAAATTTTGCGAAGGAAGGGGTAGGTATTGTGAGATGGGAAGAAACCTGGGGAAACCATTGGCAAGCTTCAGAGTTGATGTGCTGTTGGGTAGCTGAGGGTAAAAAGGGAAAGTAGGAGAGAGAATATAGTATTCCCAAGCACTTTCCTTGTGTTTCCTACCCTGTTATTCTCAATCCCTTCTCTTCCTCTAGCAGCACTGGGGGAAGATCTATCTTCTGCCAGAACCTAACCCAAATACACAGACACCACCATGAAGTCCTGGCTTCTCCTGCTTATCATGTCCATCTCTGAGGTTGTGATCCTTCTGCCTGTGCTGGGAGGCGTCAGAACCCAATGTCCTGCAGGTGATGTGAAGAGGGAAGGGCTGCTCTTCCTAGTCCTGGGATGTCTGTCGGAGCGGATTCGGGGCCCACATTTCCAGAATCAGATTCTTTCTTTTTTTTTTTTTTTTTGAGACAGAGTCTCACTTTGTTGCCCAGGCTAGAGTGAGTGCCGTGGCGTCAGCCTAGCTCACAGCAACCTCAAACTCCTGGGCTCAAGCAATCCTGCTGCCTCAGCCTCCCAAGTAGCTGGGACTACAGGCATGCGCCACCATGCCCGGCTAATTTTTTCTATATATATTAGTTGGCCAATTAATTTCTTTCTGTTTATAGTAGAGATGGGGTCTCGCTCTTGCTCAGGCTGGTCTCGAACTCCTGAGCTCAAATGATCCGCCCACCTCGGCCTCCCAGAGAGCTAGGATTACAGGCTTGAGCCACCGCGCCCGGCCCAGATTCTTTCTTAGGCAGAGACATCCAAGCGAGATTAGGTGGGATGTTCCCAGCCTGGTGTCCCTTGAAGCTCCCCGCCCAGCTCTGGAAGCAATCCTAGGTCTATGAAAAGGGCCCAGAGCTTTTGTAAACATTCCATAATCATATTTTCCAATGTCAAACCAGCTTGGTTAGAGGAGACACCAACATAGCTTCCCACCAAGGCCACAGTTTCAAAATCTCTGTGCCTCAGCTGGGTGAGCCTTTAATGAATAAACAAAAAGGTAATATTTAACACATTCATTTAGTTGGCGGTGGGGGGGAAATCTTTTAGAACATGAAAAAACAGAAAACACAAATAAGGGGTCCTTAGTAGGTCAAAGTTTGGGCTCATATGATAAGAAAGTGGGGACAACAAGGGACAGAGCAGGAGGGTTGTGAGCCAGTGAAAGACATGAAATTTAGGGAGAAAAAGAAAAAAAAAAGAAATTTAGAGAGAGGCTGAGTGCATAGGTGGTATCATCAGGAAGCAAATAGAAGGGGAGAAAATTAGGTTTCGATTCTCCCTTGGCTCAGTTTCCCACTGTGCAAATTCGGTGTGGAAATTGATCTAGAGGATATTGCAGGCTCTGAAATCTAAGGTTATATGAGGATAAATTAGGTGGAGTGGTGTCACACATGGTCAGGGGGTTCCAGGTCCTAATTTTAAGAGCCAGAGTCCTGCAATGCTCTGGGGACATGTGGAAAAACAGAATACATGTCACAGAAAGATGGTCTCTGTTGAAGTGACTGGTTAAAATTCGAAGAGGAGATTTTCTTGGAAGGCAGAGAAATACATTGTGGCTTGAATCTCAAGTTGCAGATGGGGTTGTCAAGCTTGAAAAGGGTTTCTTTTCCAAGTTGTGAATGGATGAATCCTACTAACTTCTACTATCTCAATTCCACATGAAATAAGAGAAACTGGAGATCAGGGTGGAAGCCGGGGAAAGGGGCCCCCAGGACCACTTCTGTCCGTGTGGCTAGTGCCAATCAAATTCCCACTGTCAATTTTGCCCAGGGTTCCTCTGGGGATATTTGGAGGCAGGGGGTTCTTGGCCCCCTCCTTTGCTGTCTGAGTCCTGGACTTAAAGAAAACAACAACTATTTGCTTTCTTGGAGGCTTCCTGCAATACAGAGTTTCTTACAATTTTGGGCAATGTTGCTTTCAAGGTCCTTCTTTCCAAAAAGTCAGTCTGGGATGGCTTTTTCACTCATTCCTTTTGACGGTCCCAAAGGACCCTTCAGCTGTTCTTGCACATTCAAGCCCCCCTATCTGATATTGCTGCAACTTGCCCACCCTGGCTATGGGTTCCCTCTGGCCCAAGCTGAGTTTGCTGCCAGGAGAGGCCATTCCGAAGCCCAAATCATAATCTACTGGGTGTGGGACTGAAGAGTTAGTCCAGGGGGTCCCCTCCCTGGCCCCTCCCAAGGTGCCAAGATGGCAGCAGCACCAGGCGTTCCTTCCTCCTTGCTACGCACCGTTTGGTGGCAGGCCATATGCACTGGTTCTCCTTCCTGGAACCTCCAGGCTATGGCCCTGCCTGGTACCTCACCCCGGCCAGCTGTGGGGGTTCCGGCAGGAGGAGGAGGATCTCACTTATCAAAAACCACACAAACACAGCTCATTCTGTATACCATAAGCAAGCAGAGAGCATGAGGTAAACTTAACATTGTAATCCTGTGGTTGCAGGTCGACCATTTTGAGCTCTGAATTTTCAAAGAACTCACAGCTCAGAATAAACCACGGACCATCAACCACCACTTTTCCTCACACTCCAGACAAGTGGTATCACAGTCATCTGTAGACACAGGTACAAAAACTCACCAGACAAAAACTCATAATCGAACACAAACAATATAGGGAATTCCCAACACAATCTGAAATGCCAAGGCCTGTCAGGCAAGCGGGAATTTTCATTCAACAGCTGCTTCTCCCCGCACTCCAGCACGGACGCTGGATTACAATAACACCATTCTCTTTACTGTAAGTTAAACACGCAGCCAGTGTATTTTCCCAGGGGACTCTGTTTCCTTATGTTGCAACAAAACTCACAAATAACAAATACAAACGATACAGAGAACTCACAACACGAAATGCCAAGGCCTAGCAAACAAATGGGAACCTGTGAGGGACAAACGCCACCCTAAATGGCACCTCAAAAGGTGCCTCAAATGCTCTGCCACAGGGCTGGGAGGTTCCCAAATGGGAATCGAAAGGGTGGTTTTCTAAATGTTTTCTGTCTTGTTAGGCTGCCTCTTTCCTGGTCCTTCAGCAAGAGTGAGCAGGCTGCTTTTAAAAATTATTTTTGAGGCTTTCAATATTTCTGCCCTCTGTTTTTCTGGGTTTCCAGCTTCTCTAGCACCCAGCCTTGAATATATGAGGCAAAAACAAAACCCAAGGATCGCACTGCTGTGTTGTTTTCCAGGTCCCGAGGTCTGGCTGGTGCTTTTCTGTGCTTGCTTGGAATCTAACGTCCATGGTGTTTAGTGGTTCTTAGTGAGAGGAATAAAGAAAAGTACATCTACTCCCATTTTCTCAGAAGTAGACATCTCTGTTCTCTGTATAAGGTTTTTAAAATAAATAACTTAGAAGAAAAATTAGGAGAATAATTTAATAATCTTAGTGCTGGAGAGAACTTCTTAAGCAGGAAACATAAAAGCCATAAAAACAAACTAATGGACATTATTGATTATATGACTCTTTGAAATTTTATAAAACAAAACACATAATAAAGATCAAGATAGAGGCTGAAGAAAATATTTACAGTACATATGACAAGTCAAAAGTCATTTTCTCTAATACACAAATTGGAGAGAAAATGACAATCATCTCAAAAGAAAAAGATTTGCACAAGCAATTCACAGACGAGCAAATTCAAATGGCCGAAAGCGAAAAGCACTTGAAGATTGCTGAGAGTAGATTCTTAAATGTTCTCATCACAAGGAAAGATAAATGTCAATAAAAACTCTGCATCGACTCATTCCAACATTGGGGAAATAGAGCACGAAGGTGATTTCTATCATGGTATATCATGCATCTATTTAAGATAATTTGTTGATCTACGTTTTTATATGGATGGACCACAATCAAGTAGAGTTAAGTGAAAAGAAGCAAGTGCAGTAGTAGTGGAATGTATACATCAGGATTCCATTTTATGTTTTTAAGGTATCAAAACCCCATGTACGTACATGACTGCATGTGTTCGAACACAAAGAAAGGTGGAAGAAAAATGAACTCAGAAAGAAGTCTAAGGTGTAAGAAAACGTGGAAAGTAAGGAAAATGGGAAATGTGGACAAATCTAAACTGATATTTAATGTATTAACAGTGATAAATATTTTATCTGTGGTGTTTAAGAAAAGACAAGCTATAACCAAAATTGATAGCATGTTAAAGTATTCTAAAATTTGCATTGTTCAGAAAAAAAGGTAAAGATGTTGAGTAGCTTAGATCTTGTTAATTTAAATAATTACGTTAAATGTATATAATTTAAATTCCAGAATAACCACTAAAAGAACAGGAATGCATGATAAAACTTACAAACTATTATAGTGGAGAGAATTAGAAAAATGGGAGTGAGAGAAAACTCCATCAAAAGAAGAGAGAACATTGAGGGGAAGAAATGTAGAAAAAGGATTCCTGATTCCGCCTCTGCGGTAGGAAAGGCACACAATAAAGACAAGCATTCGAAATATAAAAGACAAGCCAATAAAGGTTTTAGAAGATCACTTTTAATCCTAGGATATGTTTATAACGCATTGTAACTGATGAAAGGCTAGGATTCAGTAGAAATCGGAAAGAAAAAGTCAGACAACCCTAGAGAATAATGAACGAAAGACTTGAACAGTTAATCATAAGAGAGGATGTACAAGGAGTTCATAAAGATATGAAAAGGTGCTCAACCTCATTAATATTCAAGACATTTAAATTAAGCCCACATGATGTACTTTGACACTCCCATTAGGGGTCAAAGCAAAATGATCCTGACAATACTATGTACGGCATAGACGTGGAACAATAGGAATTCTCGACTACCAATGGTAAGATTGCGAATTAGTAGAAATTCTTTGGGAAATAGTTTGGCATCAGCTGGAGAAGTTGAAGATACACATCCCCTGTGACCCAGCTCGGTGCATAACCTACAAGAATACCTCCCCATGTGCTCCAGCAAACATGTACAAAGCATTCATAGCAGCTTTCTTCTTAGTAGCTGCAAACTGTAAACAACCCAGACGGTACCATAAAGATATTGCATATTTTCCCACAATAGATGATACAGAAATGAAAATGAATAAAATACAGCTCCACACAACAATGTGGATGGAACTCAAGAATATAATGTTGAGCACAAAAAGCCAGGCACAAAAATACATCCCACATGACTCTATGTAGATAGAACAGAAGCAGATACAATCAAAAATATGTTTTGGGGAATACACACGTAGATTTTGAAAATATGAAAAACAGCAAGGAAGTTATTAGCATTAGCCACCTTCATGAGAGCAGGAAGAGGTTGTGATTGGGAAAGAACAAGCAGGAGCAGGAAGTGTTGGGAATCTTTCCTCTGATCTCAGTATAGTCTAATGATTGATCACTTCATAATAGTTTGTCAGATTGAACATTAATGTTTAATACGTACTTTTATTTTTATATATTTTTTGCACAATATATATTTTTACAGAAGGGAAAAGTAGCTCTTCCTGTTTTTCTCTCCTTTCTTTACTTTCTCCTAAAGCCATCAGGTAGGGCAGAGCAAGGTAGGCGTTTGCCCCAAGGGGAAGGGAGCCAGGGTGGCTCTGTGTGGGTGTCCGAGCTGGGACAGGTCAGCAGGGCATCTCTGTAGGAGGCCGGCTGGCACAGGGCACTGGAGCCACAGGCGGGTGACAATGCCCAGTGAAGCAGTTGGGAGCAGCGTGGCCTGCAGAGTCAGCCTGAGCAGGGTGAGAAGGAATTCCCCTGGGGCTGGGGACAGCTGGCACAGAACGAGAACCGAGTGGGGTGAGGAGGGCGTCCGTGCGGGGAAGCAGCTGGGTGAGGGGCCTCAGGGCTGGAGCGGAGTGAGGAAGCTGTGTTCCCATACACAGGAGGCCCGGGGTAGATTCCAGAACTGAGGGAGGGTGAGGAGGGTGTCCATGGGGGTGGGGAGAAAAGACCCAATACAAGGTAACAAAACCTGAGCAGGGTGAGAAGGGTGCCCACGCATGGGGAGGCCAGACTTGGAGCGTCAGGGCCCAGGGAGATGGAGGGCATCTAGAAGTCAGGGTGGTCTCCTACGGGGAGCCGGGACCAAGCACAATGAGAAGGGGTCCCCCAGAACTGGGCCGTGTGTTGTGCGGAATCAGAGCCTAAGCAGGGTGAAGACGGCATCGACGCACAGGAGGAAACTGATGTGTCTGTTGGAGCCCAAGTAGGGTGAAACGGGCATCTATAGGGTGAGTGGCCCAGTGTGGACTGTCAGAGCCTGAGCAGGGTACTCTTTGGTATTTTCTCAAAAGAATAAACACACACACACATGTTTAAACATAATCACATATTTGTATATATACTTCTTAAAATGACATTTTAAAACATTTAAAAAGTTAAAATGGAACTAATAGTAATAGGTTATATTATTAGGTTGTATTATTATTCACAATTATTCATTCCATCCTTCCTTTAAGAGGATTATATCCCTGTCCGTTGCCTTGTGATGTCCAGAACCTCCCGTGGAAGGAACACACATCCCTGCCTCATTGACTTTGGGCTTGACCGTGAGCTGTGCTTTGCCCATTGGAACATGAGCAGATGTAACACATGCATTGTGAGATTTGCACTGTGGCTTTCCACAGGCTCCTTTGTTTAACCCCTCTGCTACTAGAAGGAGCCTGGTCTATGCAGAGACTGCTTCTCCACCCTGAGTCTCACAGTCTGGAGTGAGCGCCCGCCCGGAACATAGCAGCAGACAACTCACAACCTAGATACATCTTGAACAAGAAAACACTTTTGTTGTGTCAAGCCACAGAGAGATCAAAGTTACTTGTACCCCAACAAAAGCAAGCCTAAAATATAGTTGTTTATCATTATTTATGGTAGTTATGTTCTATGAAGTCACTGCAAACACAGAATTAGAAGACACTGAACTATTGCTCTTTGGGAAACACAAGGTTAGTCTTCTGTGAGCCTCTGGCCACTATGTTTTCATCATCTGATTAATACATCACCTTGTGTCCTTCTGTTTAAAAACACCTTATATAATATATACTGCTGTTTCATTAACATTGACTCATGACCACCAGCACTGGAACTCATGCCTGGATGGAGCTTATGGAACACAGGCATTTTCTTTGTAAGGCGCATCACAGCCTTCTTGCACTTAGGAACACTAGACAGCACTTCAGCACAACTCTCGGGGGCCATATTAAACAGCAAAATCACCATCAAAAAGCACAAAAAGGTGAAAGGAGGCACTAAACAGACTGCAAAAAGGACACTTGTTTACAGTATGAGAGCTGAGACGAGGAGGCAGAGCAGCGCCTTGCTTGGTTTCAGCTGGGAATGTGCATGTTGGGTGACTCGCACTTTTTTGCCACTCTTCACATGTCCCTGAACAACTGCAAAGCAGTTTGATTCTAAGGTGACAAATAATGTTAGCAAGGAGGCACAGTCACAAGTCCAGGACCTGGTAACAGTGAAAACAGAGTACAGCAAACTCATGAGATTGTAGCAATGAATCCAAATATGTCATTAGTGCCCATAAATGTCAGTTAAATAGGTAAAGACTGCTGGACTGGACTTTTACATTGTAGATTTATGCTATTTGAAAAATAAACATAAAACATAAGCACATGGAATGGTTGAAAGGAAAGTGATAGAAAAGAGACCAGGCAAACGCAAACAAAAAAGAGAAGGTTGAGTTAGGTTAATATCAGGCACTAGAAAGCTCTAAGATACAGATTCATTTTAGGGATAAAGAAGGGGTCACTAGATAATAGTAAAAGATCCAATTCACCAGGAATGCATTTGTATTTACCTAAATCAATAGAATCAGGACATATAAAGCAGACATGGATGTGATTACAAGCATAACTTGAGAAATCTGTGGCCATGTTAACAGCCCCCGACTCACCTTTCTCGATTATTGATAGGTCAAAAGGACAAAGAATTAGAAAGATCTAAAATTTTTGAACACCACACTATGGTGTACTCAGAAGAGTACTATTCTTCCTAGGTATCAGAATGTAGATAGCTGAGCAGGAGTTATGCAGAAGATAATGTTTTTGGAGGAGTCTTATTTACTTACTCTGCCTGAACTTAGGGCAAGGAGTGTTAAAGAGATGCATGGAGCTAGTTGTCCTCCTCAAGATCTGCCCAGTGACTGAAGCTAAAGCGCATTTCTGGTTGAGCAGCCATGCATGAGAACACGCCGTGCCTTTGAGATGAGAGAGGTATGAGCAAGGAGCTCTGAGCCATGGAACAGGGCCAGGGGCTGGGTGAGCTCCCAGTGCGGGGGAATCCTAGGGTGTTGTGGGATGTAGTACAGTCATAGTGGTGCCTTATGTGTAGTTTCCAAAAGTTGTAGCCTGAAAGCTCACACTGTTCCCCCAGCTCCTGGCCATCTGTAGACCTTCCAATTGCAAAATGTTGCTCAGATTACTGCAAAGAACAACCTCTGCCATTTGGGGAAGCTGGGCAAAAAGGTAGGCCTCGGGAAGTACAGACATTTTAACGATATTAACTCTTCCAACTACAAACATGAGATGTCTTTCCATTTATTTGTATCTTATTCAAATGCTTTCATTAATGCTTTCATTAATGCTTTGTGGTTTTCAGTGTACACATCTTTCACTTCCTTGTTTCAATTTACCCTTGAGTATTTTCGGTAAATGGGATTTTTAAAATTTATTTTTCACATAGTTTGTTGTTAGTGTACAGCAATGCTACTGCTGTTGTATGTTGGCTTTGTATCCTGCAACTTGACTGAATTCCTTTATCAGTTCTAACAGTGTTTTGGGTGGAGGCTGTAGGAACATATCATCAGCAAACAGAGGCAATTCCATTTCTTCTATTTCTATTTGGATGACTCTTATTTATTTCTCTTGCTAATCACTCTGGCTGGGACTTCAGACACTATGTTGATTGAAGGTGGTGACAATGGGCGTTCTCGTCTTGTTCCTGATCATAAAGAAAGGCTTTCCACTCTTCACTGTTGAGTATGATAGCTGTGGGCTTGTCATATATGGCCTTTATTGTGTTGAGGTACATTCCTTCTCTCTAATTTATTGAGAATTTTTATTATAAAAAGATGTTGAAGTTCATCAAGTGCATTTTCTGCATCTATTGAGATGATCCTATGAATTATGTGCTTTCTGTTAATATGGTATATCACATTTATTGATAGTTTGTGAAATGTTTGGGGGAATTAAGCTGTGAATACATCAGATCCCGGGCTTTTCTTTGATGAGAGACTTTGAATTACTGATTCAATCTCCTTATTATTGATCTATCCAGCTTTTCTATTTCTTCATGATTCAAATTTGGTAGATTATACACCTCTAAGAATTTATCAGTTTCTTCTGTGTTATTCAATTTGTGTATAACTGTTCACAACCCCTATCAAAATTCTAATGACATTTTTCACAGACATTGAAAAACAATCCTGGAACCACAAAAGACTCTGACTAGCCCATGCAATCTTGAGCAAAATGAACAAAGCTGGAGGCATCATGCACTTTGATTTCAAAATATATTACAAAGCTGTAGTAATCAAAGCAGCATGTGACTGGCATAAAAATGGACATATAGATCAATGGAACAGAATAGAGAGCCCAGAAATAAATCCATTCATTTATAATTCATTGACTTTCAATAAAGGTGTCAAGAACTCACAGTGAGGACTGTCTCTTCAATAAATGGTGTTGGGAAAATTGGATTATCAGTGTGCAGAAAAATGAAACTGGACTCTTGTCTTAATCCATATAAAAAATAAATCAAAATGAACTAAAGATCTAACTGTAATGACTGAAACTATAAAACTAGAAGAAGACATAGCAGGAAAGCTCTGTGATATTGGTCTGGGCAATGATTTTTTGGATATGATGCTGAAACTACAAAAGAAGCAAAAGTAGACAAATGAGATTGCATTAAACTAAAAAGCTTCTGCACAGTAAAGGAAATGATCAACAGAGTAAAGAGACAACTCACAGAGTAGAAGAAAATATTTGCAAACCATACATCTGATAAGAAGTTAATATTCAAAGTATATAAGGAATTCAAACAACCCAATAGCAACAAAACAAGTAACTCAATTTTTTAAATGGGCAACGGATTTGAATAGACATTTGTTAAAGAAGATATACAAATGGCCAATTACTTTATGAGAAAATGCCCAACATCACTAATCATTAGAGAAATGCAAATTAAAATCACAATGAGACACAACCTCACATCTGTTAGAATGGGTGTCCCCAAAGATAAAAGATGACAAGTGTTGGCAAGGACGTGGAGAAAAGGGAACACTTGCACACTGTTGGTGGGAATATAAATTACTACAACTAATATGGAGAACAATATACGGATTCCTCAACAAAATAAAAATAGAATTGTCATATAATTCACCAACCCTCCATCTGGATGTATACCCAAAGAAATGAAATCAGTATGTCAAAGACACATCTGCACTCGTGTGTCCATTGTAGCATTATTCACAATAGCCAGGATATGGAATCAACCTGAGTGTCGAACAACAAGTGAATGGATACAAATGTGGTATATATTTATGGTGGAATACTATTTAGCCTCTAAAAAGGAGGAAATTCTGTCATTTGCAACAACATGGGCAAACCTGAAGGCTATTCTACTAAGTGAAATAAGCCAGGCACAGAAAGACAAATATCACATGATCTCACTTTTATGTGGACTCTAAAAAAGTTGAACTTACAGAAGTAGAGAGTAGAACAGTGGTTACCAGAGGCTGGGGGTGGTGTATGGGGAAAGGGGAGATGTTGGTCAAAGGTGCCAAGTTTCAGTTAGACAGGAGAGATCAGTTTCTGAGACCTACTGCACAGCATGGTGACCATGCTGGTGACCTTGGTGCACACTGCAACCTCAAACTCCTGAGCTTCAGTGGTCCTCCTGCCTCAGCCTCCTGAGTAGCAGGGACCACAGGCTCATGCCACCACACTGATTTCTGAAAATTTTATGTAGAGATGTGGTCTTACTTTGTTGCCCTGGCTCTTCTGAAATGTTTGGCCTCAAGCAATCCTCCCACCTTAGCTTCCCAAAGTGCTAGGATTACAAGCGTGAGCCACTGTGCCCAGCCTATTTTGTGGAATATATTTTTTGTAAAATGCTTTTATATTATTGCATACTTAAAATTTTTTTAAAAAAAACCTTAATGCCACAGATTTAACTAATTGGGTAAGTCAGTCCTCAATCAGCCAAATCAGACTCACTTTCTTCCACAAAAGGCTGGTATCAATTTTCAATTCAAATGAAAGTTTTTAATATATACTGTGTTTCCCTAAAAATAAGACAGGGTCTTATATTTATTTTACCTCAGGAAGACACCCTAGGGCTTATTTTTAGGGAATGTGTTATTTTTTCAAAGTACGGTACAACTATCTACATTTATTCAAATATAGTTAAGTCATCTTCTTCTGGAACATCATCACAACTCTCCAAACCCCGAATTCCATCCTGAATTTCTTGCAACTCTATTTCCTTTAGAACCATTGGCCCCAATCTCTCATGTCGAGCCATAGAGCTCTCATGGGGCAGAGGACGAAATGCATGGGTTGTGCAGATGTGCTGCGCAGCCACGCCCATCACTGGGTCTATTTCCGGGGTAGGGCTTATATTGCCCAGATGCTTAGAAATCCTGCTAGGGCTTAGTTTATGGGAAGGTCTTATTTTCGGGGAAACACGGTATCCCTCTGACAACCATCACAGTTCTGAGTTCTACTTCTAGACTAGAGAACTAAAGGCAGAGCAGCTCACTAAGAGTTTGTCCCCTGAGTCACACAAAGCGCTGAACCTTGGTGTTTCCCTCCCGCACGTCCTTTGCGTGGCTCTCCCGGACGCATCGTCAGCAAAATGCATTCTCAGCTGCTCCTTTGGGATTCAGAATGTTTTACAGCAGGCGCCCTCAAACCATGGCCTGCGGGTCACACGCGGGTGTTTTGCCCATTTGTTTTTTCACTTCAAAATAAGATATGTGCAGTGTGCATAGGAATTTGTTCATAGCTTTTTTTAAACTATAGTCGGCCCTCCAACAGTCTGAGGGACAGTGAACTGGCCTCCTGTTTAAAAAGTTCGAGGACCCCTGTTTTACAGTTTGAATGCATGCGAGAGATAGGTAAGAAATAGACCTTTTTAAAAAAAAGAAAAAGAAAGAATGAGAGAGAGATAGACAAGGAGAATTTCAGGATGAAGCATTCTTAGGCAGGTCACCTTCAGGAAAAAATGAATGTGGCTTTGAAGAATCAGGATACAATGTTTTTAACCCCCTCTGTGCCTGGGCACCCCCTGGAAAATCTTCCTGTATCCCAAGGGATGTGGGAACCCCAGCATGAACAAGACTGATCTAGTGAAATCCACTCCTTTTTCAAATGGGTAGGCTGAGCTACCACCAGCTCAGGTGGACATAGTGAGTTGATGGGAGCCTGGACTTCAACCAGAATGTCCTCATTCCTGGCCTGTTCTTTCCTCGGCGCCTTCGTGCCCTCGCGTTCCCGGTCTGTCCAGGTTCTATCGAGCCCCGCTGTGCAGCTCCCCCCTTGTCCCCCACAAGACTCATGGCTTGTAGTCTCCTGCCTGAACAAAACCCCCTCTGATCATCATGGATTCACTCTGTGTTGACTCTGCCAGATTTAGCACGTAAAAGTACAGGATGACCAGTTAGATTTGAATGTCAGATAAACATCAAACAACTTTTTAGTAGAACTATGTTCTCTACATTGCATGGGACGTACTTACACTGAAATTATAACTGGGCGTCCCCTATTATGCTTGGCAATCCTATTAATCTGCGTCTCCCCTCCACACCATCCTGGGGCTCTGCCTTCTACTGACTGACGCGGGCTCGTCTGATCAACCAGTTCTCAAGACTGGGTTTCAACGTGTTGCCGGGTGAAACGGTAGAATTTCAAACCAAAAGGTGACTCGAGCATAAGAATTGAAGGCATCTTAGGGCCTTTTGGTGAATCTTTTAGGGAAACTGATATAATGATAGTCACAGTTCCTGACCAGGGAACTCAAAAGCTAAAAAAGTAATAGGTACTATTTTTGGCATTCACTAAATTATTATTATTTGTTAGCTGGATAGAATATATTAAGCACTGATTATAAGCCAGTCACCATGCTTTACAACAATAGTTCAATTAATTCTCACGTCTACGAGGTAGGTGTTGTTATTATTTCCTTTATGACAAACCTCAGCAAGCTTGAGGGGCTGAGCCAAGACCACACGGTGGGAGGTGGTGGATCCAAGATGTGAATTCAGGCCTAACTTCAAACAGTAAGTTTTCTACCAGGTTGGTGGTTTTATTCCCATTTTCTGAATGAGGAAACTGAGGATCCAAGATATGCTGCAGCTATAAGTGACCAAGCCAGGACCAAAATGAAAGGGAGAACGGGGTGAATTGCCACAAGTCTTTACTTTTAGGCAGCCGCATAAATGCTCGCTCCCTCCCTCCCTCCCTCCCTGGCTCCCTTCCTTCTTCCTCCACCCCCTGCTGTTTTTAAATGCATTTACTCTGAGAGTTAATACAGTAAAGCATTATTCCTTCCTCACAACTTAAAATAAAAACTATGTAAGGGTCATGAAGAGATGTAGAGACGATGGGGGTTTGAGTGAGTGTGAGACCATCTGTTTAGCGTGTCTGGGACTATCGTAAGATCCTAGGCTTGGGTAGCAACAGAAGACTAAGAGGAATCT